>PVLD010002719.1:0-158519 GCA_004027595.1 Dinomys branickii | reverse complement strand
CTTTCCCACGTCTCGCCCCGGCAGCCTGGTCCGCCCTACCACATCTCCCCCGGCATCTCAGAGAAATACGCCCAGTTTAAACTTCCCAGCCGAGGTTCCGGCATTCACGCTCACCAAGTCTGTCTCGAGCTGGTGGTGTTTATTAAGGAGGTTCGCTCCCTTGCTGCTCACCCGGTCGCCATCTTCCCCGGATTCTCCTCATTGCTCTCTTCTTTATTTCTGTTTAGAATTTTAAATGTTTTCTGCGGCAATGGCTTAGGGGCCATGAATTTCTTGTTTATATTTATTATGAAAGATCATTTCTTTCTCCCTTGATTTTAAAGAACAGTTTTTCAGGATGTAGCAATGTGTATTGGCGATTATTTTCTAACAGGGCTTGAAATACATTATTCCATGGCCTTCTTGCCTTTAAGGCTCCTGTTAAGGTGTCTGCCATTATTTTGATGGGTTTTCCTTTATAAGTGATTTCACACTTCTAACAGCTTTCAATGTTCTTTCTTTGTTCTGAATTTTTGGGATCTTGAGGATGATGACCATGGAGCAATGCTTTTCTCATTGTGTCCACTTGGAATTCTAAATGTCTCCTTTACTGGGATGGATTCCTTCATACTTCCCTGATGTGAGGAATTTTCTGCAATAATTCCAATGAATAGACTTCGGGCAAAATAGGCTGTATTTGCTCAACATCTTCTAATTCAATGTGTCATAAATTTTTAGGGCCCTTGAATGATCTGTTCATTATGTCTTATTATTTCTGTTTTTCTTTATTACTATGCGAATGTTCTACAACAGCAACCCTCCCTTCATGTCCTGATAATCTTTTATCCGATGGATCTGGACAATTGCTGAAATGTTCAACTGAGTTATTTGACTACTGGAAGTTTTTATTTCCAACATTTTTGCTTGGGTATTTTTCAGAAAGTCTGTTTACTGAAGTGATCTCTCATATCATTTATTGTCTTCCTTAATTCGTTCAGTTGCTTATTTGTATCTTCTTTGAGCACACTGAACATTTTATTAGTTAATTCATTCAGTTGTTGATTTAATTATCAGTTGCTAAATTTTTTGTCCAAAATTTTATCCAGGGAGATAAGGATTTTTTCAGGTGTCTTGTTGCTTTGTTTTCTTATTATAGAGGTATTTGGCATTGTGGTTTGCAGATCACTGTGGATTGCTAATACTACCAGTAGCACATGGGGCCTCCTTAGTAACTGATGATCTCTGTGAGGACCACTTAGTTATGGATGTCTTCAAGTCATACTTGCTACTCAGGGTTTTCTGGGTGGTAGCTTCATCCCTTAGCACTTCCTTGAAAGAAAAGTAACTACTAGTACCATGAACCTTTGAGTATCTAACTAGGTACTATTGTATAGTTAAGAACTTGGTTTAAGAGATCTCTGCTGTTTCTCTAAACTTGGGAAAGACAATGAGAGTGATAATGTATAATAAGCTAGAAACATTAAACATTGATAATATTCAGATTAATACATACATATATGTTAAAGTAAGGCAAAAAATAAAGATGGGAGACAGAGGACAAGAAAATATGGAAGAGGACGTAATGAAGGCAGGGAAAGAAAAGATATATATACGGTGATGAGAGAAGTTATTCCCTTTCTATGTATTTTAAAGAATTAAAAACATCATGCCACAATGATACATGTGCCCATATTTATAGCAGCATAATTTGTAATAGCTAAAGCTTGGAAACAACCCAAATGCTCATCAACCGAGGAATGGATAAAAAAGATGTGGTACTTTTATACAATGGAGTACTACTCCACCATGAAGAAGCATAAACTAGAGACTTTTATAGGTAAATGGATGCAACTTAAGCCCATACTCATAAGTGAAATAAATCAGACCCATGTGTGTAAACAGCATATTGTCTCACTAGTGTGAGAATTGAACAATAGGATCTGAAATGTATAATAGGTATTGTGAACTGGAAAGAAAGTTTTCAAAAGAAAAGACAAACTGATAGTAGTAAGCAGAAAGGAAGAAAGAGAAAAAAGAAAAAAATAGGTATACACAAGGTGGTTAAGATAGTTTTGTAGCTAATGTCTCTTAGTTCCTTGAAAAGAATGATCTGTGCTAATATTGTTTAGACAAGATATCACATCTATATCTTGTGCTCTGATTACTGCAAAAAGAATATGCAGTGTGTGGACTATTGGAACTACTCTACTGTCTTGAAACTCGGTTTCATTGTTTATATTTTTCTCTTTAAAATAAAATTTAAAAAGAAATATACATCGTGATGAAAGAAGAGATGAGAAGCTCTAATGCGGTTGTTGAACTAAAAGTAAAGCAAAGTCAGATAACCCTAAGTAACATTGAGGTGAGACTCTATGACAAAGTACCGCAAGACACTATAAAAGCACACTCAGGAAACACGTCTCACCCACGCACACACATATAACAGGATCAAGCCTAATTTAGAGAAAAAAAAAAAAAACGATGAAAGACTCAGCAGTTGCCATGCTGTTGTTTACAGCACTGTGCCGGGGCAGCTTGACCGCGGTGCCACCTCTAGTCTGCCCTGCTGAGGACCCTCTACTGTCCTCAGTGAGACGGCGCAGCCCCGGCACCACCCGTCTGATGGATCTCAGCCTGGGGCTTCTGCGCCAAGCTTCTACCCCCGCTCCACAGATTCTTCAGCCTCAGCTGCCTCCCTCTGTCCCCAGTGCTCTTGGCTCACAGCTGTACCACAGTTCACCCAGTCTGTGTGGCTCATGTTTCCAGTGGTGTCTGGGGTCAGGCAGGAGACAGCCCTACCTAACACAACGCTGCCCACCGCTCTGCTTCCACCTCTGCGCTTTTCAGCTTGTTCAGAATCTTTCTGGCTTGTGGTTCCCACGTCATGCAGGTTCAGGGAAAGAATATCCTCACCAAGAATGCTTGAGCCACCTCTCTCTCCTCCCATTGTTCCTGGTCTACTCACTGCACCGCAGATCACTTCAGCTCTCTCTGGCTCATGATTCCTGTAACACTGGGGGCCAGGAAAACAACAGATGTGGCAAACATCATCCTCGGCCGCCTCTCAAGGCCCGCGTCCCTTGTAGGCTCCAGCCGGGCCGTAGCCCTCGCAGGCTCCCTGGCTTGTGGATCCAATGGCAGTGAGGATGGGGAGGGGGCAGCCCCAGCTAGCACCACTCCAGTGGCCTCTGCCTTCCCTAGCGCTCATAGCTCCGAGTCACCATGGCCTTCTGAGTCTCCCTAGCTCACTTTTCCCACATGGTCCAAGACTGGGCAGACCATAGCTCTCACTAGGACTACCCGGTCCCTCTCTACAATAACAGCTTTCTGGGTAACATATTTCTAGGAGGTTTTTTTTTTAAAAAACTTCTTTTCAGCTCTTCAAATACATCACTCCATCCTTTCCTGGGCTTTCCTCAGGTGGAGTTTTTCTGCTGAGAAACCTGTTGATGGTCTGATAAAGGGTCCTTGAATATGACAAACCTTGTGTCTCTGCTTTCAAAATTTCTTTGTGATTTTCCTGTTTTTGGAGTACTTTGATTGTAATATCACCTGGTAAGGTCTTTGGGTTAAAATGTGGGGGATAGGATTTTTCAATGTGCCGTGATTGCACTTAGCTTTCTAAAGATGTACGAAATGCTCAGCCATTATTAAAAATTTCTGTTTCTCTTTCTCTCTGTCCCTCATCTCTGTCTCTCTCTCTCTCCCCTTCTCTCTTTCTCCCTCTTGCTATCATTCACAAAGTCCATATATTATTTTTCACATGGTGCAACATGAATCCCATAAACTTTCTTCATCTGCTTTGTGTTTGATTAGGCATTTTCAAATTATCTGCCTTCGATTTCACAGATTTCTTCCTGCTTGATCAAGTCTGCTATTGTGATGCTATTTTTTCCACTTTTATGCACTTCAACCTTTAGTTCTACAATTTCTATTAGTTTGTGCATGTGTATGGATGTGTGGGGTGTGTGTGTGTGTGTGTATGTGTGTGTGTGTGTGTGTGTGTGTGTGTGTGTGTGTTTGTGTGCTTTGAAGTTCTACGGTGATTTTTTTCTCATCTGAAGAAACAGTTACCTCTAGTCTTTACTAACTGAACCTTCAATGAGTTTGTTTTTCAGTTATTTGCCCCAAAAGTGCCCTGGGGCTCTTCTTTTGTAGGTGCTCCCAGGCTCGCATAAGCCACGCCCACCACGGACGTGTATCACAGTGGATGTCCTAATCGTAGTTGATGATGGTAGAAGGTTCCCATTGTGTCATTTCATTGAAGTTACTCAAACTAGAAACTTACATAGTAACTATAGCAGCCATCCTTACTGTTTGCATTTCAAGTCTTTTTCAAAATATTCTTTTCATCCTAAAGCTACTTTGGAATGAGACAAGGTAATGCTGAAATGTATAAGGGAAAAGGGCCATAATGTTCATTGTGGTAGTGATATGACATATATAGTTTACTATTCAAGAAATCATGAGGTAATTTAAATATTTTCAATAAGAATATATTTCTGAGATATCACTGAAGCTGAATCAGCAGTGTAAAACCCAAGGTATTTGTGTCTTCCTTTGCAGAAGATCTTTAGAAAGTTGGTTTTCCTCACAGCTTTTTTGTATAACCTCTCCTGATTTAGATCCTTTTGCTTCTGTTCGCTAAGATATAATCATTAAAACAAAATGTTTTCTTACTCTTTTTAAAGAAATGACCTTCACTATATCTGTATATCTTTCTACATGGTTTCCTTAAACTATCCATCACAGTCTTAATAAAACCTTTGAATAAATCAGTACTAGCATAGCTAGAACTAGGCACCTCATTTTTCTAAACATACAAAAGCAAAGATAGTTTGTTTTCCTGGGCTTGTAAGTCAAAGATTAGGCAGTTTCACTGTTCAGTTTGGCAGCCTGAACAGCTGGCTTCAGGACATTTCAATATATCCACTCAAGTAAATTATTTGAAGATAGTAGGACACTGTTTCATCTGGTCATCACAAATATATCTTACTGTCTTTAAAAAATACATTATTGTGTCTTCAAGAATACAGAGAGAGCCATATGTGGGGAGAATGTTGGATCCCAGGAGCTATAACCTAATTGTTGTATGAATATGGAGTATTTCCAGTTTTTATTAACATTGCTCACATCTGAATTCAGTATCCCAAGAATAACTGGGATCTAAGGAGTTTATTTACTTTTTCTTAGCTATGAAGAACAAAACATTATTTGTCCCCAAGGAGCTCCCCCTCTGAGAGGTGGCACCTGAGGAAACACTTCAGTAAGAAGACATACAGCATAATTTTAAATAGATATGAATGCAGCATAATTTTAAATAGATATGAATGGTTTGAAAACAAAAACTAGAATGGTGATTTGATAAAAGTATCAGGAATTAAGAAGAAACAGGCAGGAAAACCTCCATAAAACAGGTTTTTGAGGATATCTAAAACCTTAATATTTTGAGGATATCTAAAACCTGGGAAAATTCTTTTTCCTATCAATAAAAACACATAGTTTTCATTATTAACAGTCAGCCATCAAATGACTTTTCCTCCGCAGCCTTCCTATGGCAATTGTCAGTCATAGACTCATATGACCGTCAATGGAAAAGCAGCGCAGAGTCATTGATATTTCGTTAGTAACTGGGATCACTGGTCCCCTAGTTCTCTTTGTGTCTTAAATGTTTTAATTAGTGCCTGTTTGCAACCTGCCCGGTTTAGACTCGCCTTGGGAAGTGGTTGCAGGTCAGAGCCCAGCTTGTTCCTTCTGTATCCCCTCCCCCTCCTTCCCCGCCCCCAGCCCGTTCCCCCCTCCAATGCTCTTATCCCAGTTTTCATTCTCGTTGATATTATTAATCCTTTCTTGTGTGATGATTACAACGTTTACATTCACAGATGTTATTAAGTTCTGGGACATGGCTTATCTTTATTCTACTTTTTTACCCTTCGCCTCTCTGCCCTTCAAGCTTTTTCCCCTTGAGAAAGAGATCTACATCCGTATCCTCCTTCATCCGCCCTTGCTATTCTCTTTGTTTTTACTTTGTCTCATTCCAACAAATGATACTATATGATATTTAAGCTGTGCATCTCATTTACCTTACTCAGCATTGTACCTTCCAGGCGCATCCATTTTCGAACAGATATCTTGAATATGTCACTTTTTGGAGCAGAGTAGTGTTGTATTATACATAAATACCACAGTTACCCTATTCAGTTTTCTATTGGTGGGTATGTAGGATCTTTCCAGGATTTGGGTATTGCGACTTGAGCTGCAATAAACATTACCGTGCATGCATAACCGTAGGATGATGTCTTAACTCTTTGGGGAAGACATCTAGCAGGGGGACATTTGGCTACATCCGCAGCTTTCTTTATTTTGCATTTTGAGACCGAGTCCTCCTAAGTCCTTAAACAGCCCGGGGTAGGCTTGAATTGCATTCTTCCTGCTTCAGTGTTTCTGAGAACTGGGGTCACTGCTGTGCCCCGTGGGTGCCTCGGTTTTAGTCCCGATTCCCTTTTGGCTTTGTGACAAATACCACAGCGTACCAGAATGTGTGATGGTGTGGAGAAAGACAATTGTAGGTGCTAGATATTAATATGTCAATTGATTGCTTTGATCCAGTTAACTTATTGAGTCTGCACCTTAAACTACTGGGAAACATTCATTCATTCATTCATTCAAGGCAATGATATCAATGGTTTATTTTTTCATGTATCTGATGTTGATGTCTGTTGCTGAAGGGCTCTTTACTGTTTTTGATATATTGATGTAACCATTCCTATTTTTCCTAGAACTTCATAGATTTTTACTCTCATTCCATTAGATTTTAGGGAAGAGGGATTTATAGATACAGGAATACACTTTACTGTACTGATCCATTTTTACTCTAAATGAATGTTTTATTGAATAAATGCATACATGCAAATATATATATATGTATAAATTATCGGTGACCATTGTAATGAACACTCATAAAGTGGACGCGCTCATGGGAGCCACACCCAGGCTAAAATGAGAAAGCTATGGACAGCACAGTCTGTGCCTTCTCCCATTTATTATCTTCCTCAAGGTACACACTGTCCTGCGTCCTGACATAACAAAGTGACTTCGCTGACACTGAAGGCTTTTTAAAAAGAAGAATCAGTTGCAATAAAATGTATTTTCTTAGCTTCCTTTGATCAGCATATGCTGAAAGAACCATTTTTGTTATTCATTGGATCAATAATTAGTCTTGCAAAGTATACGTTCACATATATGTAAATATATGTTCATATCCATTGTTGAGAGACTATCTTTTACTTTTTCTGCCCATTGCTAATGACCATTTGGATTAAATCTAATTTTGTCATACGCAATTACGACCATCACTGTGAATCTTTCCGTAAGCACATGCATTCATTTGTCTTAGATACATACTTAAAAGTAGATTCTCTTCTATGTGGTATTTTCATCTTTAGTAAATACTTGTCTATAGTGTGCCAAATATGTATAGCAAATATGCCCTCCCTTCATCAATGTATGAGACCAGCAAATATTTTCTTTCCTTATCGCTACTGGGTATTTTCTATCATGCTTCCTTTGAGCTATGCTCATAAATCGGTAGTGACATTGAACTATGTTTCTATCTGCATTAAATATAATTTGTCTACATAAATATAATGACTCTGACTAGGAAGATTTACCTTAGACCACAATCCAAAATGATAACTCAATCAGTTTGGAGATTCCTCAGCAAACTAGGTCTATAGGTCCCATTTAATCCAGCTATTCCCTTTCTGGGTATTTTCCCAGGAGATCTGAAAACATCGTATCACAGTGATACATGTTCACTGCTATTTGTAGCAGCACAATTTGTAATAGCTAAATCATGGAAGCAACCCAAATGCCCCTCAACCGAGGAATGGATAGTAAAGATGTGGTATTTTTATATAATGGAATATTATTCAGCTATAAAGAAAGATAAACTCGAGGCTTTTTACAGGTAAATGGTCCCAACTGGAGACCATACTCGTAAGTGAAATAAATCAGTCCTCCATGTGTAAGCAACATATTGTCTCACTAGTATAAGAACCTGAAAGAATGAAAAAAGTGAAGAGGTATGATAGACGTTGTGAAACAAAAGGAAACCGCTCAAAAGTAAAAAGCAACTGGGATGAGGGGAAAGAGAAAAAAAAGAAGGGGAAACTATGCACCTATGTATATATAGGACAGCTAACGTAGCTGCACTACTGACTTCTACCACTTTACTGAAAAGAACAGTTAATGACTAATTATTTGCTCAGTCTTGTATGTCTATTTGTTTTCCTAAGAAACCACTTGAAAGATATCAATATGTAATACAACAACTATTGTTAATTTCCTACCACTTTGTCTGTAATTCAGTATTGCTTGTATTGTTCTTATGCTACTATGTAAATGGATGTCTGTTTGTTAATATGCTTTCCTTCTTTTATTTTTTAAAATAAATTTTTAAAAATGATAACTCTACCTTTGTTATTTTAATTTGTTCTTCCTTGATAATTAACGTAGTTATCAAAGTTTTGTTGTCTCCAGATATTATCTTTTGCAAAGTATAAAATACTGATCTTTTCCTTGCTTTTCAAATTGTGTATATTTTCTTTTTAAAAATTAAATTGAATAAGTTATCTACCTGTTCCGGATATTTTATTTTATACATGAAGTAAATTCCTCTGCTTATGGTATGACTTGCTTTTATATTCATTTTTTATGTATTTTCATCGACAGAGACCTTAGATTTAATGCATTGTTATACGTCCTATACTTTTTAATGAGAAGGGTTGTTTTTTGGTAAGTCACAAAAATATTTTCCATACTTTCTTCCTGAATATTTATGTGTTTATTTGAGTGCATTTATATTTTTAGCTTTTTATATGGAGTTGCATGGTTTATCAAAAATTAATATTTGTGGAGTAAGGTAGTGTGGTCAGGAGTCATTTTCTTCCTCAGGATCTCCACGTGACGCAAGATCCTTATTGAAAAGATGACTCATATATTATCCATTTCTGATTCATTTCTCTCATCAACTGAAGCAGTTTTTTAAAAAAATAAAAATTTAAACTTTACTAAGAAGAGAAAAACAGCCAATGAAATATTTCTGTTGTACTGTAAATGAGGATTAGTTTTTTTGTCTAAAATACATTGCTGCTTCATTTATTTGAAACAAAAATAGAGGCTGTATGAGACAAATCATATTTAACAATTTACTAGCTCAAAACATCTGTCATTTAGAGATTAAAAAAAAAAGCTTTAAGCAAATACTCTTCACCAAACTTATTCTGAGTTTTCCTGAAAATTATATGCTTTTTCAGTGGATATAAGTTATATAGTTCCTGAAATTGTAGTCCAAAATAAAATCTCTTTGATCAGGAAATATGATTCTTGACTGTGCTCATAGTTATTTTGTGTAATAATTAAGGGGGTGTTTTTCTAAAAATAATATCTTACAATTACACATTTTCCAGAATTCAATATAATACACAGATATCACTAAACACTGTTGAACAATGAAAAGCATTTTCATATAGGTATATTCATAAAAGAATTTTCTTATGTATATATCTTTCTATATGTACACACACAGATATGTATATATATATACATATATATGAAGCATGCTCTGAGTAATTGTGGTTACATATCATAAAATTATTATTTAATGTGTAATTATGCATTACATCATTTCATTGGTGTACATAGTTACTACCTAGGACTCTGATGTCAAGTTTTACTTCCTAGTCCCCAGAATCTCTATGACATTCAAGCCCAGGAGTTCTGAGTTCTGGACATTTCTTGCCAGTTCTCATCTAGAATTCTCCTTCCAAGCACTCTATTCATCTTGTGTATGCTTGGTAGTACCTTCTCCCATCTTACCCTGACATATGATCTTTAACAGTACCCTTTGGATGCCTACAGATCATTTTTATATTGGATGTAAAGATGCTCAATTTTTTCTTTTTGGTTTTCTTCTCTACCATCTGTTTAAAATGCAAAACTTCTATATTTTACCTCTTAGGGAATTGCTCTGATTCTGTAGGATTGGAATGTACTCCATCTGTTTTACTGCAAGTATACTTAGCAATCTGCAGTGAGCATAGAAACTCTGTTAGAGAAAATAATCTCTTCCTAGTTAGGCCCTGTACCACATAGAACTTCCTGTTAATGATCACTATCCAAAGGAATTATTGAGTATGTTATACCAACATTGCATTGGTACTACTGGTATCAAGTGGAACATCCCAGTTTAAGTAAGTAGATGTTTTAATCTACAAATCCGCTTCATCTTTTTTTTATTTTTTTGGTGTCAGGAATTTAACTCCTGACCTTGTGCTTTTGAGGCAGGCAGTGAGCTCCACCAATTGCACAAATACTGTGAATGACTTAAATCCATTCTTATATATTCCTTCATATATTCAAGAATAAATTGATTTTTTCTACTAATATTTATCTCTTCCTCTCCACCATGAATGCATTATGCAACCAAATGAATATGTACTTGGAAATCAGAGGACATGTTTCTCTTTCTCTCTTTCATTCAACATCAAACAAGTGATTTGGTAAAGTCTTCTTTGCTTTGTCTGGCCTGTACTATCTTTAAAATTATTTTGTCAAAGTATACACCTAGATTATAGATGAAGGCTGTCTTATTTACTTTTCTTGTTGATAAGACAAAAATACCTGACACCCAAAGTTAAAGGGGGAAAGGTTTATTTAACTCAGAGTTTGTAGAGGGTTTAGTCCATACTTGGCTGGAACCAAGGCAGGGTTTCATATGACAGAGGGACAACAGTTCATGGCATCGCAGAACAGGAAAAGCAACCAAGGAGAGCTAGTTCAAAGTGGCCAGATGGTAGCAAAGCAACAAAGACCTTGACAGGCTTTCTACCATCTTTCGTACTTGATCTATGATACCAGGATTAGGGTACTGCCAAACCAACCTGTAGGTGAATTTAGTAATCACACACCCTTAATTCCACCATTGCATCATAAATCAGTTACACGCTGTGTATCCAGCCAACTCTGAAAAATCTCCACCTATGACAACATGAGACTCTGGGGTGGGACATCTAGACACAAGCTATGTAACGTTCTGTCCCCAGGGATGCATATGTACCCCTTTATGCAAAAATCATTTAGTCCGTCTCCAAGAGCTGCTAAAGTCCTACTAGTTTCAGCACTGCTGAAAAGTCCAAGTCCAAAATCTCCTCTGAGGTTTAAGGCAAATTTTTAGATGTGAGCCTCTATAAAAATTAAAAGTTAAACACTTCCAACATACAAGGGCTCAAGGTAGACATCACCATTCTAAAAGGTACAAATAGGGGGTAAGAAGGAATGCGACCAAAGCAAGTCCCAAATCCACCAGGGCAAACGTTAAGTTCCAGTAGTTCCCTCTGCAGCTTCTGAGGCAATCTGTGGCAAAATGTGGGCTCCAAAGGGTTTGGGTGGCTCCGAGCACTACCTGTGGTTGTAGCGTCCATAGCTTCTCTCTGGGGCCTGCTCTGCTCCCTCCTTGCGGTTCTCCTCAGACAATGCATGTTCCTGGCTTCTCCAAACTGCTGGGGCCTCCCCTGAACCTTTGGCTTCAGCCTCAAGCTTCACACACTGCCCTCTCAGAGGCTCACTGCCTGGCTTCCCAGGCTTTCTTCTGAAGTCTGAGCGGAAGACTTTCTTCCTCCACAACTCTGGTATTCTGCATGCACCTAAAACCAGCACCATGTGGATGACGCCAGGCTCCCCTCTCCCTTGGCTGTAGGGGGCAAGTGCCTGGATCGCTGAGCACTCTGGATCCAGTTCTGAGGAAAAAGTCTGGGCTGCTGCTACTCTGGAATACGGTGCTCTGCAGCTTTCTTCTCAAAGCAAAGTTTTTCACTTTTTTGTTTTGTTTTGTTTTTAATTTGTTTTAAAAATAAAAGAAGAAAACATATTAACAAACAGACATCCACTTTACAGAAAGCATAAGAACAATACAAACAATACAGAGTTACAGACAAAGTGGTAGGAAATTAACAATGGTGGTTGTCTTACTATTGATATCTTCAAAGTGGTTTCTCAGGAAAACAAACAGAGACACACAATAGTGATCAAACCAGTAATCATTAACTGTTCCTTTCAGTAAAGCAATAGAAGACAGCAGTACAACTGTTAGCTATCCTATACGTACATACATACATAATTTCCCCTTCTTTCCCTTCTCCTTTCCCACACCCCAGCTGCCCTTTACTTTTGAGCATTTTCTTTCATTTCACAATGTCTATCAAACCTCCTAGTTTTTATTCACTCTTTCAGGTTCTTACACTAGTGAGACAATGCATTGCTTACATATTCAGGTCTGCTTTACTTGACTTATGAATATGGTCTCTACTTGTGACCATTTACTTACAAAAGCCTCGAGCTTATCTTTCTTTATAGCTGAGTAACATTCATTATATAAAAGTACCATAATTGTTTTATCCAATCTTCAGTGGATGGACGTTTGGGTCACTTTTGCAACTTGGAAGCTGTGAAGGGTGCAGTCCTGTTGCTTCCTGTGATACCCTCAGGCTATCTATTCTAGTCTCCTGGTCCTCCTCAGCCATCAAGATCTCTTCTGCTCTAACTTTGTGGTCCACAGCATTACTAGAGCTTCCTTTTTGGCCTACCTTGCAGTGTTTTAAATCACT
The DNA here is from genome assembly GCA_004027595.1 of Dinomys branickii. Classification (NCBI taxonomy): domain Eukaryota; kingdom Metazoa; phylum Chordata; class Mammalia; order Rodentia; family Dinomyidae; genus Dinomys; species Dinomys branickii. Next base: position 145,875 of record PVLD010002719.1, on the reverse strand, counting down.
CTGCTGCTCTTTGCTCTTGATGCTCATCATAGATGTGGCCCAAAACCTCAAACAGTATCCATGCCATGGCCTCAAAATTTGATAGCCTTGAAATTTCTTCTACAAGATTTATTAGTCTGCCACCCTTAACCTTAGTCTCTAACAAAGCCTCTGGAAAGGAGAAAAATGCAGACAAACTTTCTGCCAAAGTATAACACACATCGTCTGCACTCCAATAGCCACTGCAGTCCTTCTTCCCAGCAGAAATCTCTCAGGCCTCGTCTTTACCAGGTGGAATTCTATTCACTTTCTAATCTTCTGAGGTCTGACCAGAATCTCCATACAGTACAGCCTAAGGTGTTGCAGTTGTACTTTTTCAGCTGATATCTCCAAACCTTTCCAAACACTTCCCACAAGCCTTTCCCAGAGGCTCCAAAACTACATGGTAAGGTACACATAGCAATGACTTACCTTGTTTGCTACCAAATTCTAAGTTACTTTTCTCATTTATGAGACAAAATACCCAATGCCCCAATTTAAAAAGCAAAGATTTATTTAGCTCACAGTTCATAGAAGTTTTAGTCCATAATCAGCTGCCTTCAAGGCAGCGTGGCTTAGTAGACGGGCATCACAGAGGAGAAAGAGTTCTTGACGGCAGAAGACAGCGAAAGCAAGGAAGGGAAGAGGGGAACGAGGTTCTCCCCGTGCCCTATTGTATCCAGTCTACCCGGATCAGGGTGGTGCCAATCCGACCCCTGGACCCAGCAATCATCTGCCCTTAATCCCAACACCCTTAATCCCGCATTACGATGAGTCAGTCACACACGACAGACCCAGCTACCTCTAAAAATGCTCCCGCTGTGATCATATGAGGCTTTGGAGGGTTATCTACATAAAAACCATAATAAAGGCTAAGTTAAAACATGTACAGACTGGCTTACAGAGTTCTAGTACAATACACAGGGACAGAGTAGATAGAGTTCTTATTCCTTTTTATTTTTAAGTCATATTCCAAATTTAACTTCTTAGTTTTAGAATATTGAAAAGACCCACTGAGGTTTGAATATCAAACAAATAGTCTTAATTTCTTCTTTGTTCCTTCAGACGAGACAAATAATAATACCAAAATGGTCTCAAAGGAAGTATAAGCTGCTAAACCTGGCTAATGTAAGACAGGTTGCATATTTCAGATTTTTACTGAGATTTTAATATTGGCATATACATAATGAATGAAATTATTATTACTTACCTTATGTACCCTCTAATGTTAATTTTAAAAAATTGATGTACTTTATTTAGAAGCAAGATTACCCTATACTTTTGGGGTAACTGTCATATCCACTTTAATTTTGAAAACTTTAGAATAAAGTTGTTACTGCATAAAAGAAAATCATTTAAAGTAAAAACAAGTAAAGTATTTTTAGACCAGATATGTTTAGTTTATTCTTACAATATTAGCATTAAAACTAACCAAAGGTACCTAAGACTCCATAGAGCTAATTATCCAATTTTATTTTTAAAAAGGTATAAATGACAAATACACAGTGTCATGCCATGTTTATATTTAGGATTGATCACTATTATGGAGACAAAAATTTCTCCATATAAAGTGATCCATAAATTTGATGAAAATTTATCCAAAATTTCTGAAATCATCAGTGGTGTTAAAACTGACTATAAAGCTAAGCACATGTAAGGAAAAAATAGAAATAAAACATAAAAGGGAGAATTTTTTATCACGTGATATCCATATTGGCAATGCAATAATTTATATTATATGATCTGAGTATAGAAAAGGCCAAATAATAATGAGGCAATACAGAAAAATAAAATTATGAAACCATAAGTCTAAGTGGGACAATAGTGTATCTGTAAATAGGACTATGAATGTTTCCTTGAATAAGAAAGCACAGGAAGAAAAAACAGATAACCTGGGGTGAATGAAACAAAACAACACTTTTGTTCAACAAAAGACAATGTAATCAAAATGTAAATAGAGGAAGAATATCGTAAGGAACATAACGTGTGTGCAATTGGCATTCTGTCACATAACAAGAAGAAAATACAAATTCACAAAGAGAAAAATAAACTGTTACAGTAGCCGAGTCCATTTTTTTCCTGCTTATACACAATGCAAATCTATGGGTTCTTCCAGCTTCACAATTCCAGAGCCTGGATGTCTGAAATCAGGGCTGGTGATGGCTCTCTTTTCAGTAAGAGACTGCCATTTACTCATTTTACTCTCACATGGTAGAAAAAGCAAATCATAGCATCAAACACAATATCCACCTTAATATGCATTCTCTGGAGCATCACAGCCTTTAGTCCTTTACCTTCAGACCATTTTGTAGATAAACCAAATTTTTTTGTGCTTTCCACAATGGGAAAATTTTCACCCTTCCACTTGCATGTTTCAGAGAATTTAAATCGTTATCTTCTCACCTTTCTGCTAGCTCTGTCTTCACAAACTGCTTCTCCATATCCCACAATTCACTGATGCGTTTTTCTACCCTGCATCTTCTCTGCTAATTCCTGTCTCTCAGTCGTCCACTCTTCCTTTCTCTCCAGTACGTGGTAGCATAAATCTCACCTAACTCAGCTCATAGTGCGGCTTCTTTCTGATGAGAGATAGTCCACTGATGACTGATGATAGTGTATCAAGAAGAATATTCAGGCCGATGTGCTGCGACCTTCCTTTGATTATTCAGGGCTGCTTCAGTAATAATTCCACAAGACATGTTAGAGTACACTGCAGATACAACTGTCTAATCTCCAGCACCTTGTCCCTGTCCTATAATGAACACGAATTCTCTACGTTGGGTAATTTCCTTTAAAGGCCAGGGAGGTTTTGGTCAGTACCTCCAGAGTCACTGTCACAGTACAGGATTGCAGAGTAGTTTTTCTTTCCTGTCGAACCTTCTGGCAATGGCAGAAGGAGAAACTTGAACTTAATAGAGCAGTCACTGGACAAAATATATTTTCTCAACTAGTTTCCCATAGGAACATACCATTTTTATATGATTGTTCAGGTTTTACTAGCTGTGGATTACTACGTGAGGTAACTGTCAGGTAGTTAAAGAAAACCAACCTTGAAATATGAGAAAATAAACATGATCAGATTCCAGCTGGCTTATGTTATTTATATAAGTTGCACAATCTCTTTAACGATGGTTCATCCATCTATAAAACTTCTCTGGAAATTTGTAAAACTGCTCTGGAAATTATACTCACCCAATACTCAATGAGTGCCTGATTTCCACCAGACCCAATGCTAATGTTGATTAGAAAGAAAAAAGAGAGAGAGATAAAAGTACTTGCCTATAGGGTAAAACAATGTGGAATAAGTAATTATAAAACATGCTGTTGCCCCAGTCTTATAGAGAACCATAAAGTGGGTTATAAAGTGAATAGTAAGTGTTAGATGGAAGGGTGGGAATTCTCTCATTTAAAGTGTACTGGGAAATTAACAATGGTGTTGTATCACATATTGTCTTTAACTCTGTATTGTTTGTATTGCTCTTATGCTATTTTGTGAATGGATGTCTGTTTGTTAATATGTTTTCCTTCTTTTATTTTTAAGATAAATTTAAAAAACTAAAGTGTACTGGGGCTGGAGATATAGTTCAGTAGCACAAGTGCTGGCCTGGCAAGTGCAAGGTTCTGAGTTCGATTCCTGACACCAAAAAAAAAATCCCCAGTCCTCCATAATGTATTTGTTTCCTATCAGTGCCATAACAAAATATAATAACAAATTGTAAAAATCAACTATAAAGCTTATAAAAAACAAGTTTATTCTTTTACAATCCTGGAGGTCTGAAACTGTCAAATGAGTCAGCAAGTTCTAGTGGAGAATGACATTCCTTCCTTTTCTCCTCATAGAGGCCACCTGCATGCCTTTGCTCATGGGTCCATCCTCCATTTTACAAAGGCAATGGTCTTGCACCTTCCAATCTCTTTCTCTGTCTCTACTTCTGTTGTCACATAGACTTCTATGACCTTGCTGGACACCTCTGATGAGAACTCTTGTGATTACTCTCTGCTCACTGGTGTAATGCTGGATAATCTCATCTCAGAGCCTTTAATTTAGTCACTTCTCTCAATTTATTCTTCCTATATACATCATATTGTTCATAGGTTCTGAGGATTAGAATTGGATGATTTGGTGGGGGCTGAAAGAAGTCAAAGGAGGTTTTGGATTTTGTTTGTTTGTTATCCTACCCTTCATGGTGACCACGGACAGTCGAAGAATCAGCCTAGGGTTGTCTGGTGAAGTGTATTCCCAACAGAGAGAGCAACAAGGCAGACGCAAAGGTGAGAGCACACTCAGGGTCTGAGGAACGAGTAGCTGTTTTGATGTCCTGAGAAAATCATGCCTAAAAGAGAGGTTGGTAGTAATATGGACATGAGGACAGTACAGAGGCTTGGATGGCAAATAAGACAGGGATTTAAAGAGATTTAATCTGAGATATAGGAGGCTGTTTTGAGCAGATAAATGATGTGTTTTGGCATGGTTTACGATACTCTATTTGTTACATAACAGATCATTTGGGTGCAGAAGTAACAACAGGAAAAGTAGAGAGAAGATTGTTGCAATACGTCAGGGTAAAGATGATAGATTTTATAACTGAAGATGTCATACCATTGGGGGGAACTGAAAGTGTCCATATGCTAAAAATATTTTGTAGACAGAGATAGAATTGACACCAACAAACTGAAACATAGAGCATAACAAAAGTAATATAGTGTTAAAACTTACATCATTATGTTATAATGCCCATCCCAAAATTCTAAAGGACAGAAGAATCGTATGCAATACAACAATAATAAAAGAAATTGGCACTAATATTTTCAAGACATGTTTTAATTCCTATGCTGTTTATCAAATCACTAGAACTGGCAGAACAGATTTTATTATGCAATTTTCTTTTCTAGTAATAAGGCTGGATGCTTGTCAAGCGTCATTTGTGTTTATCCATAAATCTGTGCATGTCAGCTTTACTTGATATCATAGTGAAATATGAATGCAGAATTACTGCATGTATAAATTAAATGTAATAATGTAGACAAGCTAAGTAGCTGAAAACAAACTTTTGAATAAGATAGCTATAGAATATTATGGGGTGATATATTAATACCCTAGTAATCTATGTTATATCTCTACCTCTACCAAGAAAGCAAGAGTGAAAACGGAGAAGGGTACATTTGGGGCATGGTTTCTGCCGTAAAGATAATGGAGAAACCCTATTAGTAGATTCAACTCCAAGCAAAGGGATTAACCCTATTACAAAGGTTTTAAAAATTAATGAGCAATTATATGCTATAAATTATAGTATTACATCTTACAAAAACAACTGCTTGATTGATTTGTACACTTGTTAATATCTGATTAAGAGAATTTATATTCCACTTTTCAGTTTACTGAAAAGGAAAGGACAATCGAGGGCATCAAAGCACCAAAAAAGGTGCAACAAATAAAAATGATGGAAAATATTACTACATGAAGTTAGGTTATTTTAAAAATATATAAAACATACTAAAAAAGGATTTTTCAATAAATAAGACCAAAAATTCATTATTCCTCTCTATGCAGATGGACTTACTGATCCATTAGAAAATTCTACAACCCAGTAGGCAGATATGTAAAGAAACAAGCCACAAAGAAAATGCAAACTGTTGAAAAATGAAAAAACGTGTTCAGCTTCACTGGTAATCAAAGAAATGCAAATTAAAGCAATAAGATTTGATTTCAGCTGTTATATTAGCAAAGATTAGCCAAATGATATTATGGAAATCAATTGCATGTAGATATGAAGGGAACATTCATAATGCTAGTTGGGATGTTACTCTTTCCAACTAAATAAAATATTCATAACATACACATAATATAACCCTTTCTGGAATATATCCTAGGGGGATACTGAAAAACTGTACAAAGTTATTTATGTCCAATGTGTGTTACATGATTGTATATAAAGTAGAAAAAGATGTTGAAAATAATGTGACAATTCACAAATGTAATTATTGAATAAATCATGTCAAGTAAACCTGACAAACTGAAACTGAGAAATGCTAATTTTTATATATAATTTCAAACATACAAAAAAGAAAATGCACAGTAAAAGATTGAAAAGAGATATGCTAGCATTTTCTCTGAAATGTGCCTATTTTTTGATGCGGTGATATTTTTATTTTTTCTTCACACTAGTATTTACTGAGTTCCAAATTCTGAACAATGGTCATATATTTCTTGATTTCAAGAGTAAGAGTGGAAAGCAAAAATAGATCTGTAAAGGAATTTTTCTTCATCTTACCTCTGCATTTGTTATAAGAATAAACTGTAGAAAAGTGTTGTGAACAATATGAATGTACATAAGATTTTGTAAGTTACTGCTTAAGCGTAAATTATTTAAAACATCTCTATGATATGATTTGATACACTTAGCATTTAATCTACCAGTTTGCGAACAGGGCTAACATTTGTCACTATTAACAGTGTTTAGAGATGAAAGCACTTGAAGGCCTTGGTGAAATCTGAACATTGTATTGAGAAGGAAATCCTGTTTTTATGGTCAGACTATTATTTCAGAGTGGATGATTGCATATGGATAACTATAATAATTTTAAATGCCTAGAATTTGTTTGGGAGAACTGTGAAAATGCTCAAGCATGAATATGCTGATAAAATTGCTAATTCAACATGTAATAAATATTTATTGATGCCTTCCTTCTAATTATATGTTCATAGGTAAAGAGATATTGTTAATCCACAGTGATTCCTGTGCATCCAGAACATTACCTGTAATTTACTAGTTGTTCAATAATACTGTTGAGTCAATAAATTATTGGCTCTTTTATGCCAGATCCTGTGTTAAACCATAGTATTTCAGAGGTATAATAAGATGCCAGAGATATAACTCAGTGGTGCAGTGCTTGCCTGGAAAGCACAAAGTCCTGAATTCAACTCCTACTACTGAACAAAAAAGAGACACATTAATGTCAGTACTTCAAAACTGTTTTAAAGATAAATATGAGATAAAATCATTGCAAAGTCAAATGGAGTATGGTCATTGCTATGAAGGATTCTATACTTAATGAAAGAAAATCAGGGGAATGGGAAACTGAATTTTCCTAGAAGGTGACAGAAGAATCTTACAAAGAGGTGATGAGAGCATCTTTTGAATGAAGAGTAGGCATTCATCAATAGAATAAAAAAAATTAGGGAGAGAAGATGAGGATGTTTGAATAGAAAGTTTCAAACTTCTATCTTTCTGGAATTGGTAAATGTATATTCATTTCAATTATGTCCAGTGCTCCTCCCAAAATATTGTGAGTCTGTTTAATACTTATTGAAATTCAACTGTGCAAAAGTACTTCGTTCACTAAAGCTACAGGACTCGTCAGTATCAGATATCCATTACTTTATCAAATTACTCTGGTATTTAACTGCTTGAAATAATGGGCTCTTGTGGTTTTGGGGGGCAACTTGGACAGGTACCTCTTTTGTCTCCTGTGATGCCATCGGGGCTCTGACCTCATCTGAAGGCTCATCTGGTGGTAGTTCCACATCTAGATTCCCTCCTGTGGCTTTTGATCCTTGTCACATCTTAAATCATGGCACTTGCTCCTTCCACGGTGAGTGACCCAAGAGAATGAAAGAGAATACTGGAAAAGGAGCCACAGTATTTTTTTTAAAGAGCAGAATATATTTAGAGAGGAAATATAGCTTCTGTCTGAGAGAGGGACAGAAGGGGCCCCAAACAGGTTGCCCAGGGAACCTGTCTTTTCCGTGGATTTTTATAGAGCAAAACCATGAAGTGAGGCAGGTCCAAGATGGAAAACATGGGAACTTTCTAGATGAGCATGAGGTGGGACAAACCTATGGTCAACCAATAGGATTACAACTATAATAGTTCAGGTAAAATTAATTAAATCAGGATCAAATGGGGAAGCAAGTCACTTAGCAAGTGGCATGAATACAGAACAGGGGCTTTCCCTGCAAGGCTTAGGTCAGGTACTCTTCCTAGTTTTTTCAAGGTGATCGTTACGGATTTATAGTATCAGTTCCCGAGGGAAGTGTATGGACACCATTGTTTCATCTTTTGTTTTTAAATCTGGCCCACAGTGGAAGTACCTGGTCTCTGCATTTGCAAGGTATCCCGTCTTCTGCACTGGCTCCAAGGGCCCAGCCCTGTCTGACTGCCTATAATGTTTCTATCTAACTCAGCTGCCTATAACATTTCCCCCTCTAAAGAAGTAACCCTAACTGCCATGAATGAATAATGGTTGATGACCTCTCTGGCTTCTTCAGGCTGAAGGGGGTCATAGCTGTTGATCAGCAGTCAGAAATATTCTCCGGAGGGTCTATGGAAAGGCCCTCACTAGACACCAGGCATTTTTATCTGGAGTAGACATATAGCTTTAAGTCTAGAGGAGACAAAGCCAAAGAAACACTTCAGTATGCATGGGCCAAATAGTAAGATCAGCAGGGTAATTATGAATACAGTCAACAAAGATTTTCAACAAAAGGAGTTGGTAATGGCCTCCCATAGAGACGATAAGGATAAGGTCTAGGGAATTCCTAAGTCTGACCTGTCATTGATCTGTCATCTAATATCTTTAGCAGTTACTGGGATATTAGCAGAAGAATCATGAATGTATACACATTTAGTTTTTACAATTGCATATGGATGCCCCTGTCCTGCTGTTAAAATGTCCAGTGCCATCTAATTTTGGAGAATGGACTGTATTATTAATTTTACTTATTTAGGAGAGAGAGATCAGCTGTCATATAACCCTCCCCCTAGACAAGATCAGGTGGATCCCAGCAAAAGGAATCTAAAAGTAATCTAACATATTTGTTACAGGCTTTATATATATGATTTCCTGGAGTCTGACATCCTCTAGGCAAGAACAAATTTCCTGAGAAATTAAAGCATATATAATCAGGGAATGAGCATTAAAGCTGAGTTTAGATATTGTTTTAAAGGGGTAGCTGTCATAACCCACTGGTTCTTAGATCCCTTGACTAGCATTTTGTTAGCAGAAGAATCAAGAATGTACACACAACATTTAGTTGTTACAATTGCAATTAGTTTCTAGCATTTTGTCATAAGTCCCTCTATCTTTAGTTATACTTATCTCTGAAATTTGGATGAATTATGAAAGCCAGATTAACACCTTATTTTTACCAATGAAAAATCTTCTTTAGGTTTTGTACATGAACAGCATGTGCTACATTTGTAAAAACTGAGTCTCAGCATATCCATTACAGTATTTAAACAGGATAAAACCTCTCCAGGATGAGAGCTGGGTTTTTAGGCACAACTAAAAGGAACGAGTGAAAAGAAAGTTATCCCAGTTGCAGTTTAAAATATGAGATATGCATTTTTAGCGGCTGCTTTGATTACAGTATGAAGACTGGAAGGAAGGTCGGGGTTGGAGAAGGACAAAGAGGCCTGTGCCAATGTCCAGCGGTAGGTCCGTTTCGTTTTTCCTCTTGTCATGATTACTCAGAGCCCCTCCGTGGACATGACAGCTAGAGATGACACTTTGGCCAGAGGGAGGAGGTGGTCCCAGGCTGTTGAGTCCTTTTGGACCACCTGGGAAGAGGCGTCTGAGGGCTGGGGCCTCCACCTTGGAGTTACTTCCAGTGGCTACATTGGCAATCAGGGCGTGGCCCAGGGGCCTCTGAAAGGCAGTCCCTCCTAATGCGGCCTGGCTTTTGGTAGCAGTAGCAGATGAGCTTAGTCATTGAGCTCTTTGTCCCTCTGCTGCATGAGGATGTAGGCAAGTATGTTTTATCAATACCTCTAGTAAATGTTCTAGAAAGCAGAAGGGTTTTCATGTTTCTCCTGACAAGTAGCTGAAAATTTAAAATAACTACAAGGTTTGATTTTTATCCTTTTCAGACCTTCAAGAACAAAGACTTGAAAAGTGTCTCCTGCTTCAGTGTCCTCTCTCACTGTTTGTCCAGCACAGGTTTTGCTGAGGGGCTGCTTGGGCTCCGGGGGAACTGGCTTTTTCCCTGGCCATCTATCTTCTACCTGTTTTAAATTAACAACACAATATTCATCCCCAAACATAATAGCAGCTTGTACTGTTTGTCTCTCATTAGAAGTCAATGTTTGATTTAAGATTAACATTACATCTCTCCAGCCTAGCTTATAGGTCTGAGTAAATCCTTTAAAGACATCAATATACTGGTCAGGGTCACCTGAAAATGTTTCTAGTTCTAGCTTGATCTGTTTTAAGTCATTGACAGAAAGAGACATATGAATATAGGTAGTCTCATATTGATCGTAATTATACTTTTAACATAAATATGGATTATGTTTAATGTAAAGGAGGTTTGGACATAACATAATTCTGACCATTTTCTTTCCTTTTTACAGTATGATTTTAGTTGAAAAAGAACATCATAATTACTACATCCCTCTGTATTTCATTTTGGCTCTAGGGGATATGTAGGCCATGTGCACATGCAAAAAAATATTAAATAATGTGTAAGGGTCAAACATCTTCCAATGCTTTACGATACACTTTAAAGGAGTGAGAGACTTTGGCTGTGAATATGCCATAACTGAAATACAAAAAGAAATATTTTTGGCATCCTCTTCTTATTTCCAATTGATGCTTATACCCTCGAGGGGTCCCCTGAGTAGATTCCACTCCAGACCAGGTGGATGCCGTCTGGAGAGAGCAGAAGACAAAATCCCTCCAGCCTGTCCACCCTCAAACTGGTGTACAATTTGGTCCTCCCAGAAGGCTCATGGACTGCGCACTTACTCTTATTGGACATTTACAAGCATAAGTTACAATTGGTCTGGTGACAAGAACGTCTAAAGAAGGAAGCATAACTTTATAATAAACTATTGTTTTTTATTCATTGGAAGGGGGCACATATACAAAGGTGAGTTGGAAATAGAGCACCTTTTTGTTGTGTTGTGAAAGAAATCACCTCTGGAGATGCATAAAAGAGACAACTGCCTTGAGGAATTCCACCCGGGCCCTAGGGCAAAGACATCTCCAAGACAGTTGTGTCATCAATCTAATCACCAAGGCAATGTTTTCTAAAAGGACAAGACTGTTTTATTTAAACTTTGGCCGCTCACAGGTTAAACTTATATTTATCACCTAGCAATCATATTTCACGCATTGGTAAAGACACATTCATCAAGTCTGACTAAAACTTCTTTCTTACTCTTAGTTAACATAAGTAAGTCACAAATGTAACTTACTTCCTGCTAGCTGCTGTGAAATGTAAATTACTGCAAGCTGCCTAATTTCTGAAGGGTGCAGTAGTTAAGTGGTTTAACGGAAAATCTTATGGGGAATTCCTAGTTTACTCGCAGAGAGAGGTAAGCATGACAGATGAGTGCAGATTTTCAGTGGTCAGGAGCTTGTTTATACCAAGAAAGCTTTGGGTATCTGCCAGAGCGTACCCCTGGCCATGACCCCTAAGTTGTTCTCAGTTTCTATTGGCCCACACAACCAGAGATCAGTCTCCAGAAAGTAATCCAGCTGACTCTCTGGTCAACATTCCATCCACCATTAGCCTCAGTGGGGATCCTCACTTAGACTAAACGTGTTTTGGTCCTATAAGTGTGCTGTTTTGGAGTTAGCTCCTTCTCGTGTCACGTAGAAGTCAGTTCTTTCCACTGTGTCTCAGTTTCAGTCTCCTGAGGGAGACCTGCCTAGAACACTAAGCCAGAACATGGCTTTTATGTGTGTTCTCTTGGATGGGCAAAATTCTGGTATCTCTTCTGACCCAGAGACAGGGTACGTATTCCTCCTCTAAGGTAACTTCCCTGTCTTTGGTGTTAGCAAACACTCATTTTCTACGGGCTTGACTTAGTTGGAAAAGTCTGGAGTTCTTTTCTTTCTAATTGTACACACCTCTAAAAGGGAAAATACAAAGTGGTAGAAAAGATTAAGGCCAGAGAAAGGAAACCGAAGCAGAGCAGGCTTGACATTTTCTCTAGCATGTAGAGGAGGATCAGAGCCAGTCTTTCCCAGTGAAACCTGTCCTCCAAGTGCTAAGAATGGCTACAGACCTAATGTCCTTTAGTTGGTGATGGAGTCCAGTGTTTTATTATATAGGCATGAACACTTTCTAAGTCTGAGCTAAACTTAAAAAGTCCCATTTTACAGAACTTTATACTAAAGTCCACTAGGGGGCATTCTAACGTTATTCTCCCTAGCCTTATGGTCTAAATAAAGTCAAGCCAGGAAAACCAGTAAATATAGCAACTAGTTCAAGAGAAACATATACATGAATAAAACAGGAATAAAATGTCCCATTAAAGAAATATCATAACCTTATAACCTTCCCATGTTTTAACTTAAGATTTATCAACATTTTAACAGAACTGTATAAGAGGCAAAGCACAAGCAGTTATAAGCAATGGCCACAGACATAACAAAATATGAAGCATAAAAATTTGTTACCTAAATGAGTCCCAATCCAGAGTCTATGAAATAAAAGCAAACTCTTACCTCTGTCTAATGATCTCAGTGGAAGACCTCCAAATGATATAGAAGAAAAAAGCTTCCAACCTGAAAGATATCCAGGAAGAGTTCACATTCTCTAAAGCTCAAGAATGAATTTTAGGAACAACGGAGGTTAAGAGCAGACTAGATTTAAAAAAGAAAGCTTCTGTCTGAGAGAAGGGTGCAAGGGGGTCTGAGTGGGTTGCCCTGCCACAGTCTTTTTATAACTGGGCTTTGGAAGTGTCATCCTGTTGCTGTTGCTTTATGTTATTTGTTAGAAGAGAATCAAGAAAAGTACTGTATTGAAAGACAAAGGGACTGGGATATAATCCTCACGAGTAGCTCACCTTTCTGTGTTCTGAGTGATTTTCTCAAATATATTTATATATTTCACTCTCCTTCTTTGAGACCAGCTTTTCTACTTTGAGGTGACAGATATGCTAATTATCACGGCCTGACCCTAGTACATTACATATACGTACTGGCATATCATTCTGTACTGCATAATTAAAATAAATACAATTCAAAGATACTTACAGCAACAAAAAATATTTACTACCAAACAGCTTTACCTTACCATAGTGAGGCAGTTTCCCTCACTGTCTACGTAACAATGATGATATTATCCTTGGAGAAAAAGGCAAAGAAACTGTCTGACAATTCTAAAAGATCTTGTTATGTTGGGAAAAATCTAGTTTTTTGTTCTTTTACTATAATGTACTGCATGTGCAGGTATTACCCTGGAGTAATCGGAACTTAGAGAGTAAGTGCAAAAACGGATATCCTTCACCTAAAGCTATTGCTGCAAGTAATAAACTGCACCTTGTCTTTTAATGCAGAAGACTCATCTCTTCTGTAAGCACCAAAGAGACCACGGCAATTAACTTGCAAGTAGGGAAAAATCTCATCAATTCAAATTCCGAATGAGGTTACATGTGAATTCCAATAGCTGTAGAACATCCGGGCCTACATTAGGGGATGACTACTTTTGCTTTCCTTAAAATTAAGATTAGAAAGAAGAAAGCAAGAGAGTAAGGAGAAAGAACATCTATCACGGAATTTATATTATACTGTAGGATTTTAAGCATAAATTAGCTTCCTTGAAACTTAGAAGAAGTAGAAAAGTACAGCGAGACAAAAAGATGAGAGAGAGAGAGAGAGAGACGGAGAAAAGAACTAAGATCACTTTCCCAAGATCATTTAGCTGGTTTTTGAGGGACTTACACTTAAAATTGTGTTTTAATTTAAGTCTCCAATTTTTTTTGACTGTGTTACTTAAACGCAAATTATCCAGAGCTCGTATTACTCATATTGGATCACTGGGACCAGTATATCACGGCAGTGATAATGTTTTCTAGAATGGTATAAACATGGATAATCTAATTTTATCACAATATCCCGATAAACAATAAATGATAATAATACAAATTACTGTTCCTGGTAGGTCTTTGTATGGTATATTTAGCTCTAACTAATAGCCCAGAAATCTATACTGAAGCTTTGCCAATCTAATGAGACCTTTGTCTGCCTGTTATTTTGATGCTGAAACTGTTACCCTCCAGCTGGTGGGTTCATCTTCTGCCCAGAATGAATTACAAGGCAGAGTCAAGTGAGGACTGAACAAAAATGTGAAAGCAGTATTTATTATAAAGTGGAAACAAAAAGTTCCCAGGCAAATGAACCAGGGAGGGAGTCTGAAAAGGCTTCCCAAGGACACTGTTCTGACCTGGGGTTTTTATACACAAAAATAACCATGTTGTAGCCTAGCTGAGATCACCCTAATGGGGTTACAATCAGGAAAGTTTGATGCAGAAGTGGGCCTATCAGAACTCGGGTGTGTAGCAGGCATACACTTGCAAGCACCATTAACTGTAAATAGAAACAGCCAATTTCGTGAAACCTTTGTCTGCTGAGACACCAGGTATTTTGGCTTTGGTCATCAATGCTTCCTTCAGTGAATCTCTCTGACTCCCTCTTTGGCTTGGCCTCCTCCAAGTGCCCTGGCTTCCTCTCCAGTCTGTGGCCTTCCCTCTGTCAGAACCCTTCCCACACTCCCCTCCACTCATGGGCCAGTGCAACTCTGAGAAATCTCACTGCCCACAGCGCCCTGCTCCCTTATGCCATTACTTCTAGGAGCCTCTTAAGTTAGGAAAATGACACCCAAACCTTAAAAAATAGGACCAAGGCCCAACCAGCCCAGCACAGACAGCTCACTCTCTCCAAGTTCCTTGTTACTTCCCTTCTTCAGAAATCATGTATTTAATGGAATATTTAAGTGAAGGAATAGGCTAAACTTTCAGTGTCTTACTGACTTCAAATACAGAATCTTATATATAAAATGAGCCATGGGCCTCACAAGTGATTCAGACTGTACAGAACTTCTCAGCCTACCACAGTTGCTGTCAGAGAAGGGACATTTTCATTTTTGAGATGTTTATTCACTGCTTTGCTATCTCTAATACTTCTATTTGTCTACAGCCAGTAAAGGAAAGCTGGGTGTTTTTTCTCAGTTTTGTACTATATTTTAAAAAGTGCCAGTCCCACAATCTCGTCTGTTTGGTATTAGAACTTTAGAGGTGGGCTGGGGATATAGCTCAGTGGAATAAGCGCTTGCCTAGCAAGCGCAGGGTCCTGAGTTCGATCCCCAGTACCACAAAAAAAAAAAAGAACTTTAGAGGTTCAATTCTGTTGAGATTAAGTCTAGCTTTGTATTAATTTATTAGGTTTAACTCAAACAACTTGTTTTAGTATTAAAAAGCTTTATGTTTCATCATGAAAGATGTTTTTCATACTTTTTATAGCAACTGTAAAAAAAGTCGTAAGTTTTACCTTTAGCTAGTGAACCAATGCTTGTTTCTACTGATCAGTGTATTACAACTGAACTGGCAGCAAGGATGACATGTCACCATCGCATCCCAAAGAGAAGGACCTGCCACTCACAAACCACCAACTCCTAGCCAGCTCTGCACCCTGACACCGTTCAGTGCAGGGCTACAGAGGAAGCTACCAGACAACTAACCCTCAAGGACAGGCCCAACTCCTCAGGGAAATAAGCTCAGAAGAGTCGGCTGCTTGAGGGAGGAGTAATGATGTGTCAGTAGCACTGGCCCCAAGAAAGGTACACGGTTGTTGTAAACTGCAAAAACTACATGGGGTTTTACCTGGAGAGTCACTTTTCCACAGGGGCATAGAGCTGGCGAGAAACTTCAGTGCAACACCTGCCATTCACCAGAGGGAGCTTAATCGGAGGCCATTTGGGAAAGGGGTTAATTGTGAGGGACTTAACCACAGGATATCTTCATTCAAGAACTGCAGTGTTACACTACTTCAGGGAGCCGGTGAGAGACAGCCATGGGAGACAGACAGGGAGAGGGTCAGGGGCGGACATAAATCCCCCCAGACTCCCTGAGAAGTTCAAATTCGGGCCAGGAAGGACCTTTACCCGCATTCCTATGTCCCCACCAAATGATGAATGGCTAAAGAGCAACGTGGTGTTTATACAAATGGAAAACTACCCTGCCATAAATAGGGATACATTCGAGTCATTCTTAGGTAAATGGATTTACCTTGAGACCGTTATATTCGTGAAATAAATCACACACCTAAGCTTAAATATTGCTTAGTTCTCTTAAATGACAAACCCAAAATATATGGAGAAAAATGAAGGCTGGGTAATGAAAGTAGGAAAATCTTTTCCAAATGGGAAAAAGAACAAGAAATGGATGGAAAGGGTGAGGGAGAAGAGAGAGGAGGTGAAAATAAAACACTATAGAAAGGAAACAAATGGAAACAGTGCTTTTGCAAAGGGGAACCTGACCAAGAGATGGAAGAAGCAGAGACGTAGGAGCGGGGGACGAGGAGAGAATTAAGAGGGTGACGTACACCATCTTCCCATGATCCCTGCAACCAGTCTGTACTGCAGATATGGTCTAATAACCAATAAATAGTACTCTGGCAGCCAAAGTGATGTATTTTTAAGTTCTTCTTCCTACTAAATCAAGTTATCTTTTATTTTTTTTTTTTTTTGGTGGTACTGGGGATTGAACTCAGGACCCTGCGCTTGCTAGGCAGGCACTTATTCCACTGAGCTATATCCCCAGCTCCTCTTTTACATATTTGTGAACTCAATGTTTTCACCATTTTTTACCTGTCTGAACTGTTTCTTTCCTTTTTTTAATGTTTGAATCCTTCTGTTCAATTCCTAAAATACAAGACAAAATACATGGCTTCCACCATGGTTTAGTGTGCACCCAGAAGAGGGGACCAAATCTTAATACAACAGGGACTCCCTCATGTTTTTGCCTAACTTCAGTTTAAAAGTTCTTCCATTTCCATATTTATTTTACCTATTTTGTAAAGTAATTTTTCTTCTTGACAGTTATGTCAGCAAAAAACTGGGAGCTAAATAATTGTGAATTCTTACCTATCTTTAATACCACACCATCTGTTCCAATCAGCCTATGTCTTTTTTATTTCTTTTCTCTTTTTTCAGATCTTCAGTGAAGCTTTTATTAGTAAAATGTCGAGTCTGGCTTTGTTTATAATTTTTTGCTATGAATTTGGAACTTCCTATTGCTGCCTTTATTCATATTTGTATTTATTAAGTACATAGACTTCCCTGCAGCATTCTGTTCTTTCACTTTTGCAATAGAACAATTAAAACGTTTGAAAATTAGTGTTTAAATATTTTTTTGAAATTGCTAACTCTGGTGCATGGATGTTATAAAATAAAACTACTTTCATTAGACTTACCCATAAACTGGTATTTTCCTCAAAATTAGCCGAAGTAATGGCTTATGATCTATTCATTTAGACTTTTCTTTTTGCATATCTTAAACATCATATAAATATAGGTGGTGTTCTCAGGTGATCATATGCCTAGGTATTATTTGGGGGACAGTATTGTTGACCTACTTCTTGACAATGTATTACAAATGTCTTTTCATATTCACAAAGGTCCTTCTCATTGCTTTAGAGCTGTGTCTTTATAATCCAATAAGACAAAAATTTAGCTACTTAGTACTCAATTTATTATCAGTTTTTAATTATTTTCTCTAAGATACTGTTAGGTGTTTCTGGGGATGGAGAAGTTGGGTTAGGAGGCATCTCAGTGTCACACTTTAGTCCCACAGCCACCTCATTTAATGTGACTCGATGCAGGTCAGTTATTCATTACGAACCATGTCCAAATGCTCTAAATTACCTGACAGGTTCACAGTCACTGTAGCATGCACAGAAATGTACATGCCTGATCTTGTATTAAAATAAAAATGGAAGTGACAAAGCTGCACCTTGCCCATGCCTGGAAAAACTCCTGTGTGATGTGACAAAGCTAGTTCCTTTGTCTTATGTTTTTCTTGAGAGACTGGATATTTAAAAATAACTATACTTAATTATTTTAGTAAGAATGTTTATGTTTTTAACTATCTAAGGGAAATGTATTCTTTCAAATGATGCAACAAAGAAAAAATTATTCAAAAGAGGGGTAAATTTGAAATGTGAAAGAGATTACATTCCAGAACGGATGCTCACCACATTCACAGGAGAAACAACCATGGGAAGCAGCAAATCTCCTGCTCCAGCCAGCGCTCCTCACTGTGTAAGCCACAGTGCTAGGAGCAAGAACCGGGAATACCCTTCGTGGAATGTCTGTGTCCACAGAACAGCTTTTGGGACATTACACTGATTTTTTAAAAATTTAGTTTAAAGATAAAAGAAGGAAAACATATTAACAGACAGACATCCGTTTACAAAATAGCATAAGAACAATACAAGCAATACAGAGTTACAGACAAAGTGGTAGGAAATTACCAATGGTTGTTGTATTATGTATTGATATCTTCAAAGCGGTTTCAGGAAAACAAATATAGACATGCAAGATTGATCAAATAATTAATCACTAACTGTTCCTTTCAGTACAGTGATAGAAGTCAGCAGTTCAACTATGTTGGATGTCCTGTATATACATATATACATAATTTCCGTTTATACTTACACAATTTCCCTTTCGTTCCTTTCTCTTTTCACTCATCCCAGTTGCTCTTTACTTTTGAGCATGTTCCTTTCAGTTCCCAATTGCACTGACTGTTTAATGCCTATGGCACAGTTTCCTATTCCAGACCTTCCCAGGTGAAGATCTCCTTCCATGTGAGTGAGAACGAATCTCAAACATTTTCACACCAGGAACAAAGAAAGGTTATGGCAATCAAAGGGAGAAAAATTAAAAAAAAAATCTCTATAATGTTTTGCAATTTTATTGTATCTCATCTTGCTTGAAGCCCCCTTCTGTAGCACTGTAGCCTAGGACCCAATACGTGCATTTTCCTTCATTCTGATACAATCTTGGGACAAAAAATCAAGGAGTAAGGTGCAGCTTTCATCTACTCTGCTATCCTGTTTGGCCTGAGGGTATCAGTGTACTCCTCAGTGTGAGACATGGCAAAGAACTGCTGCCACAGGCAACTAGGTTGGAATTCAGTGAACATCATTATTACCAAAAATGTTATTTTAACCTCTTCAAACAGGCAGAGAAGAGATGCTACATATTAAGGACCATTCCAAATAGATCTTTCAATGTGCTAGAAAATAGGAGAAATTCATATTTGGGTAGGAGTCCTTGTCTATTTGAGTATCTATAAAAATTATTTAGGCTAATTATATCATTTGTTACTGGCTCTCCACTTTGGGGAGTGCTTGGAGTATTTCCTCTGTAAAAAAACACAATTGCTTCTTGTCACTGGATGTGAATTTGTCTGAGAGATGTGCTGGTCTACAAGACAAGTATACTGATACATCTGTAAGAGTACTTCTAATTTGCTCAAATTTTGAAGCCACTGTCACCTGGTAGATATGAATAAGAAATCCTTTCTAAAGAGACAACCCAAGAACTCAGAGTTTCAAGAAGTACTCATGTAAAAAATATATGAGTTGTTTTGAGGAATGAGACATTAGCACAAGCAAATTTTTTAGGTCCAGATACCTATCCTAGCATCAGAGTGTAGAATGATAAGAGGAATGGTAAAGATTGGTCCAGCTGCACAAATTAACCTGAGGTCGTATCTCCCTATCCCTCTGCTGTTTTTGATGGAGGTCATGGTGTGCTATGCATCATCATGGTATGCTATGCATCAAAACTGCCCAAATGGGACTCTTATCCTGAAAGCACAGAAATGTAAAGCTCACATATTAGTTTATTTCCTTACCTCTTGAAAATTTGATAAGAAAATATATCAGTTTTATACTTATAAAAAGTAGCACTTTTAAATTATTGTCTAATGAAGAAATAAATATAGAAATTTACTTAATTTGTTGGTATGATTTATTCTAGTGCAGTGGACCCTTGAGTTACAACCAGCCTCACACTTGAACAACTTGGATAAAGACGGGAATTTTAGGTTTAGCTTACCACCAAAGTCTTGAGTTACAAATGCCAGCAGCTTGTGCAATTCTAAACAAATACTCACAATGCCAGAAAAGCCTGTGTGAGCATATGCAAGCATTAGTCTCAGCCCAGGTGCATGTGTATGTGGGTGTGATTTCAGTTAGTGCTTTATACAATCACTACAATTACTGGCATCTAAATGGCCCCCCAAACTAGAAAGGAATCTAAGAAGGGGAGGGAAAGCAATCACAATAAAAAAAAGAAGGAAGTTGTGGAGAAATAGGAGAGTGGCATCTGTGTGACCAATCTCACTAATATGTACAGTATGTCAAATGGACCATCTCAACAATCTTACAGGGCAAAGGTTTGCATGAGGAAGTGTAAACAAAGGAAATCCTGAGAAAATGAACAAACTATACATGTTTGTAGAGATGACCTGCTCAGACAGAGAAAAGCCCATTGTAGCATTCACTTGCTTAATGACAGCGTCATGTCATACTACAGAACAGTGTTAAAGAAAAGACAGAAATGGACAACCTCTGACTGGTTCCTAGTTCTGAAAAAGGCTGAGACCTAGGAAGTCAGAAGCGGGTCCTGGTGCCCTACAGACTCTCACAAAGAAAGGGCACCAGAGAGCCAGATTCCTGATGTTCTTCTGGAAGGGGATGCTCCTTCCAATCAATAACCACCTTCCATCTCACCCTCCCCACCTGCAAGCTAAAGTGTCAACTTAAACAATGAGTACAATACGAAATTGTTGTTTCTGGTAAACCAGGCTCACTTGATACTTTTGTGTGAATACCCTAGGAAAATTATTGGTGCTTTTAGTAAACTATGTTACATTATACAACCCTTTTTTACTATGGAAAGTTTAGTTAACGGGTGATTTGGAAGGTTTGGAATGCATTATGGGTAATTCTGTTGTATCTTATGAGAAAAATAGTCTTGACTTACAACCAACTTGAGTTACAATCAGCACTTCTGAAAAAATAGTCTTGACTTACAACCAACTTGAGTTACAATCAGCACTTCTGAAGGAATTGAGTGTGTAAGTTAAGGATCCACTGTAAATTACTTACACTCATACAACAGTGGCTAAGGGTGATAACCTTCTCAAATGTGAAATAAAATACATTGACTTTGTCGATGAAATTTATGATTGTATCAGTACATGTATCTTCCATATATTACTTTATAGATAAAATTAGAAAAAAGAAAGATATAAAGCCATATGGAACCCCAGCCCTTTATTGGATAGCATAGCTCTAAATGTCAAGTCTTCCCTATCTCCGGATATAAATGTTTGATTTTATGAAGTGACATCTGTAGAATGTATGATATTAAAATACTGATTGAAGAGTTTTCCATAATATATGTGTTGTCTCTGGCCAATAAAATCACACATCAGACCATACTATCAAATATACTTAGCATTAAGGCACACACAGTTGCTCTCTTTTTGCCATGGATTTACTTCCTCATCTAACGCTCACATGATGTGCACGAACTGCACGGGTAATTTATTCTCAATTTACTGTGTGGCATTGCATTCCAGAGCTGAATCTTTCCTTGAATATCCTACAGAGTGTGAAACGTTAAAGTGAAATGTGATTTAAATGGGATGTGGAGTTGGAAAGGAGAGGAAATATTCTTGAAAATGGTGATGGAGTAATCAAGAAGTTTACAAAGTAAATATCTGTAAGCAATCCTCGGCAAAATTAGAAGGCTGTAAAATTACAGGTTTTTCTTCCGTGTGTGTTCAGAGGTTATTATATAACTATATCACACGTAGCCAAATTATTGATAATTTGAAAATTCCAAGGCAAATATATGTGTTTTTAAGGTGGTGAATATCTACAGGTTTTAAATTTACCTAATCTTTGGAAAGATTAATTTTCTTTTATTTATTCTTTTCTACAGTTACTTTTTGTTATGTGCTTAGTACTTTACTCTTCCAAAGAGGAAGAAAACGTGTTTAACCCTATGCATAGTTTACACTGGGATGGTGTCAGCATGTGGGAAATTATTTCATAATTAATTTAACTGAGTTGCATTGGAGTAGTTGTCGATAAGTATACAAGAGAACAATCAAAATATATGGTGAAAGTTTACAGTTTACAAATTTCTTCCAGTCAGGGACACTTTGCCATGAATCCCCCTCAAAATGCACACACTCATCTCAAACATAATTAGCCCATTATTCTTGCCACATTTTGAAAGTCCTTTTCCTCAGTAGCATTATGAGATGTGATTTAAAAAAAAAAAACACGAGATGAATGTTTCTGCCATTTGTCTCCTAACGGAAAGGCAAGCTCACAACAATACAAGTGTACACACACCCAACTCTTTTACAGGGTCTGGTGCCGTGAGATTTCTGACTCTGTTCCACAGTTAAAATGATCATGAGAAGTAACTGTTTGCGATTGTTTCAGGGCACTGAGGCAGCAAGGGCAGAATAACTAGTGATACAAAAGAGGAACTCTGGATCTGCTTCAGAAAGTAGCAAGAAGGTGAGGGGTACGTGTGTAAGGGGGAGCATTTCGAGAAGGACTAATGGCCACGTGTCTTACTGTAACACGTGTTAATCATCATATTCCTATTGTTTTTCAATCATACCTATATAATGGTAGAGCTCTCTGTTACAAAAGTGTTAGAAACTTCACAACGCCTGCCTCGATTTCATATAACTTGGACTGAAATAGCCTCCCTCACCTCATATCTTACTGATTTATTTTTACTTTAAAGAGAATAAAACAATAAAAATGATGTACAATCCCAAAGCAAGATGATAGGAAGTTAACAAAGGCTTTTATACAATATGTTATTATCTGGAAAGTAGTTGTAGATGATCAAATACAGTATGCAAAGGCGATCAAAGAAGCACTAACTGTTCTTTCAGTGAACTAGCACCAATTAGTAGTACAATTATCTTAGCTATTATATAATATATTATATATTATATATCTATTATATTAATTATATTAATATTAATCAATTATATTAATATATTATATATATAGTCCTTCTTCCCTTCTTTTCTCCTTTCCCCATCTCAGTTATTCTTTCCTTTTGAGAAGTTTCTTCATACCTTAAATGCCTTTCCAAAGATTTCTGAAAATTCACCTTGCCTCTAATGAGAAACTATATATTCTTCACTCTATTAATTGAGCATTAGCTTTTCTCTGAATAGAAGCTGTAAAATGTTTGCAAAATATCAATGCAGAAAACAAATGTAGTGTTTTACAATGATGTTAAATCATTTTTCATAAGTTGTTTTATCAACTTTATCACAAAATCTTTAGTGGAAAAAACTAAGCAATGTGTGTGCGTGTGTGTGTGCGTGTATGTGCACCCACGTCTGCGTGCATGTTTACTGGGAATTGAATCCAGAATTTTTGTACTGAGCTACATCACTAAACTTACTTTTATTTTTAATTGCGAGAGAGAGTCTTGCTAAATCACTAAGCATAAACTTGTCCAGCTGAGTTCTAACCTGTAATTTTCCTACCTCAGGCTCCCAGAGTGCTGGTATTATAGGCATGTGCCACCACACCTGGCTGCTTCTTAATTTTTTGTATGAGCTTTCAAGACAAATGTAAAAACCTACAAAGAATTGGGGCTCATTAGATTGTATTAAGAAATCAAGGAATAAATGAATGGACTTCTCGGAAGATGATGGAGTGGTTAAATAGCACAGAAAGGGCCTCTCCAAGTTTTGGTGTCTGGATGTTAGAACATTGCAATGAGAAGAAGAGAAGGAGAGAAGTGGGTGCCCGGGGGACCCAGGAAGGATCTAAAATGAGAATTGAAGCCCACAGAGAGAGAGAGCTAAGAGAGCTCAACACAGAAGGAGGTGGATAGTGGTACTTTGTCTCAGCTCAGAGAGAAATGGGGGGGGGCTGCTCCCACCTGAAGATGTGCAGTGACTACTGGTGAGCTCCACAGATACATGCACCAGTGAGACAGAGCAGGAGACACAGCAGACTGCAGTGGTTGATGTGTTACCCAGGTTTAGATGTTCCCCAGAAGAGGGCAATTGGCCAGAGGCCATCTTGGAGAAGGGCCAACTAAAACTGGAATTCAGAGCAGCTGCAGGCTGCCTCCCTCTAGCAGCTGTCAGCGTCAGGGCGAGACAGAATCTAATTCAAGTGGCAGGAGGTCAAAGAGACAAGTTCAAGCCAGCAGGGAGCCAAGTTCAAGCTGGCAGAAGGCAACATGGAGTGTTGCAGGCCGAACAAATAAGGTTCCAGGTTAACAGCCAGAAACCATCCTGCACTTCAGTGGAAATAAAGGTGCTGATTATCCACTACCCTGACATAAATCTATGGTTGGCTTTCTGCCTTTCATTAACACAGATCTGGACTCTGCTCACTTAGTCTAGCAGTGACAGAAGAGACATGTTTGAACTGGACATTTTTTTCTTAATTTCTTCTCTTGTTTTTGTTTTATCCTATTTTTTGATTGTTTGTTCTTGTTTTTATATGAGTGTGAACACCGATTCTAGCTTTTGTTATTGTTGTTCTGTTCTGTCCTTGTTTTTATTTCTCTCCCCACTCTTTCCCTACTGTTGTCTTCTCCAGTTTTCCCAAGAGTGTGTCATCTTCTTCGTCATTCAACCTTGTTTCTAATGTCTTCTTCTCCCTGTATTCCTCAGTTTTCTCCCCAACTCCTTTAAAATTTTCTCTCTGCAGGTAAAATCACCATACTGAGGGTTTGTTTACAGTATATAAATTTCTGGATTGTTTTAGAACTTTTTATGTAAACACAAATCTAGTTCACATGGTTAAAGTTGGTAAATTAATGGTTACCACAGTGTGTCGTTTTCCAGGCTGTGTTTGCTACCGTTACTTTGACTGTACTCTTCAGCCAAAGTGACAGAGTTGTTCTAATCAGTTGTTGTTCCTGCTGTGCCAACACTGAGATTATCTAAGGGTCATAGCAACACCAAGGCAGAATCAAAGAATGAGAGGCCGATTTGGCAGCAACTTCTCATCCTCACTAAATTGAAGAGGAAGGATGATGCAAAACCCTGAAAACCAAAAGCCAGATACACCTGAAAGACATCTCTGAGAAGCAGTCATTTGAGTCAATAAAACTGCTCACCATAAGCAATTTACAGACGTCAGCACAGGAGTAAAACTAAAAACAAAACAAAACAGAACAAAAAACTAGAAAATGAGAAGATGCTTAAACAAGATGCAACCCCAGACTTCCAGCACACCAAAGGCAAACCAGAGGGTAATGAGGTGGAACAATTCAAAACCCAACCACCTGGACTCCCTGAAGTGGTAATAGCAAAGTAAAAAAGCAGAGTTTTAAAAAGCTATAGAAAAAATCGATTCAGAAATAATTTCTCAGATAACTACAGAAATGGCACCCATAATGAAAGACATACTGAATGACTCTAGAGTAAATGCTCATTAAGAAATAGAAGGGCTGGGGATATAGCTCAGTGGAATAAGTGCTTGTCTGGCAAGCACAAGGTCCTGAGTTTGATCCCCAGTACCGCAAAAAAAAAAAAAAAAAAAAAAAAGAAATAGAGGCACTTATAAAAATGATGGCAATCATGAGTGTCCACCACAGGAAAGGAATGGAGTCCACGAAACAGACACAAGCACATACCCAGGAGATTAACATTTCCACTGAAATATGTGCAGCAAAATGAGGCAACGTGAGGACAAAATAGCCATACAGAAAGCAGGAATGTGGTTAATGATCATGAAAAGAAAGATTTCTTAAAAATAACAAGGGACCACTTAGAATCAATCCAACAGCTACTATGCGATGCAAAGAAGGCTACACAAGATTGATTGGAGTTAATGAAACACACCAGAGATAGCACAAACAACATAAAAACCTGTTCACAAATGTCATGCCAGATAACTGCCCAAGCAGGGAAAAAGAATTTGGTATACAGATAAATAAGGTACATAACACACCAATTAACCCTGATTTAAAAAAATCTTCACTAAGACATATGAAGTCAAGATTCCTGATTCAACACAAGACAATATTAAGCTGTTAGAGAAAAGAAACAAATCACATATACAGGAAAGCACATCAGAATCACAGCAGACTTCTCAACACAGACCTTCAAATCAAGGAGAGCTTGGACTAAAGAATTTCTTTCCTTTTCTTTTCTTTTCTTTCTTTTTTTTTTTTTTTGTCTTTTTAAGACAATGTCCTACTATGCAGGATGGCCTAGAGTTCACTTTGTAGCCCAGGTTGCCCTCAAACTTGCAGCAATCCTCTTGCCTCAGCCTCCCAAGTGCTGGGATTACAGGTGTGAGCCACCACATCTAGACTTGGAGCGATGTACTTCAAGCCCTAAAAGTAAACATCGTCCAACCCAGATTGAGGTACCCTACAAAACTATCTTTCAAAATTGATGGTGTGAAAGATATTTCCATGACAAAGGAAACCTGAAGAAATTCATGACCACCAAACCAGCATGCCAAAATGTTCTGAAGGATATTCTAGAAAGAAACAACAAGGACTAGAACTCCAACACCCCCCACAGAATTAATCCACCAGACAAAGTAAGCAATTAAATAGAATGGAAAAAAAGGGAACCAAGAAGAGTAAAAATAGACTGGTACAACGGATCAAGAAGCAAGATCCAACAGTGTGCTGCATAGAACAAACACATTTAATTCACAAAGAAATTCACAGACTGATAGTCAAAGACTGAGAAACAATACTTCATGCTAAAGAACCCAGAAGAAAAGCAGAAGTAGCTATTCTATTCTCAGACAAAGAGGATCTCAAGCCAGGACACCGTAAGAGAAAAAAACACAGTCACTACATCCTTGTAAAAACAACAATCCAAAAGGAAGACATAACAATCATAAATATATATGTACCAAATACCAGCATACCCAGCAATGTAAAATAAATATTAATGGACATGAAAAATCAAATAAGCACTAATGACATTTTAATGGAGGACCTCCATACCTCACTGTAACAGATAGACAAATCAACTAAAGAAAAAACAAAAACAAACAAACAGAAAAACAAAAAAGGAAGTATCAGACTTGAACCCAACTTTGGAACAAATGGAATTAGTAGATGTCTATAGTGTATTCAACCCCACAACATCAGAATACACATTCTTCTCGACTGTGCATGAGACAGTCTCCAGGAAATCACATTCTAGCTCACAGGACATGCTTAAGTAATTGCAAAATAAACTAAACTATCTCATGCATATTATCAGACCAAGGTGTGCAGTGAATTTGGAAGTCAATGGCAAAAGAAA
This sequence comes from Dinomys branickii, assembly GCA_004027595.1. Classification (NCBI taxonomy): domain Eukaryota; kingdom Metazoa; phylum Chordata; class Mammalia; order Rodentia; family Dinomyidae; genus Dinomys; species Dinomys branickii. The sequence continues at coordinate 118,765 of PVLD010002719.1, read as the reverse complement.
CCACAAAAACATCATCACACATGAAAATTAAATAGTACCCTCTTGAACAGCCAATGGGTCATAGATAAAATTGAATAAGTAGTGAGATAGTTTTTACAATTAAACAATAATGCCAGTACAACACATTGGAACTGACGGGATACAGTGAAAGCAGTTCTGTGAAGAAAATTTATAGTGGTGAATTCCCATGTTAAAAAAACAGAGTGAGCTCAAATAAACAAACCAATATTGAACCTCAAATTTCTAGAAAAAGAAGAGCAATAGCCAAAAAGAAGAGCCTAAGCTTGGCTGAGGGAGAAAATTATAAACATCAGTGAATAGATTAATGCAACTGATACTAAGAAAAATATACAAAGCATCTATAAATCAATGCTTAGCCTACCTTATCAAGAAGGAAAAGAGTCACATGCACGCAACTAGGAATGCAAAGGGTGGAATCATCAAAGATCAGGCAGAAATTCAGAAGATTTTTAATACCTACTTTGAGAACATGTATTCTAATAAGATGGAAAACACACAAGCATGAACAGGTTTCTAGATACATATGAATTACCAAAGCTAAATCAAGAAGATATAAAAATTCTAAATAAACTGATATTAGCCCATAAAATTGAAGATATAATTAAAAACCTTCCAACAAAGAAAAGCCCAGACCCTGACAGATTCACTGCTGAATTCTATAAGAAAATTAGAGAAGACCTAATGCTGCTAACTCTCAAACTCTTTGATGTAATTGAAAGGGAAGCAATCCTCCCAAATTCACTCCTGGAAGCAAACATTACCCTTGTACCTAAACCAGACAGGAATCCAACCAAAAAAGAGACCTATAGACCAATGTCCCTAATAAACATTGATACAAGTGTTCTTAATAAGATAATGGCAACCAGAATGCACAAAATCATCAAGAAATTATGTACCATGACCAGGTATGATTCATCCCAGGGATAAAAGGATAGTTCATATACACAAATCAATAAACGTAACAAACCGTATTAACACAGCCAAGGACAGAAACAAATGATCTTCTCAATAGACACAGAAAAGCCATTTGATGAACTATAGCACATATTGATGATAAAAGCCCCACAAAAATTGCAATAGATGTTTTTTATGTCAACCTTATTAAAGTCATCTATGACAAACCAACAGCCAGCATCATACTAAATGGACAAAAACTGAAAGCTTTTTCTCAAAAATTAGAAACAAGACAAGGATGACCACTGTCACTGCTCTTATTCAATACAGTTCTAGAAATATTATCCAGAGCAATTACAGAAGAGGAAGAAATAAAAGGAGTAAAGATACAAAAGGAAGAAGCTAAATTATCATTATTTGGACATAACATAATACTCTACAGAGATGAGTCCAAAAATGTCACAAAAAGAAGTGTAGATTTATTAACCAAATTCAGTAGTGTAGCTGTATACAAAATCAACACTTAAAAATGAATAGCTTTCCTGTACACAAACAACAAATTAAGTGAGAGAGAAATTACAGAAACCATACCCTTCAAAATAGCATCAAAAAAATGAAATATTCAAGAATCAACCTAACAAAGGAAGTAAAAGAACTTTACATAGAAAACTACAATATTCTGAAAAAGGAGATCAAAGAGGACACTGGAAAATGGTAAGATATTTCTTCTTCTTGGGGTGGAAGAACCAATATCACAAAAACGGCCAATTGCCAAAAAGTGTTGTACAGATTTAATGCAATCTCGATCAAAATAGCACATCCCATAGAACTAGAGAAAACATTCCTAATTTCATTTGGAACCTTAAGAAGCCTAGAATAAGAAAAGCAATTCTGGGCAACAAAGGAAGGCAAGGGACATCAAAATTCCTGACTTAATATTATACTACAAAGCTACCATGATAAAAAAAAAAAATCATACCCACAAAAAAAAGAACTGATGATAAATGGAATAAATCAGAAGATGCAGAAACAACTCCAAACACACTCAATTAACTTTTGAGGTAATTTCTAGTGTTTTTCTCATTTTAGAAATCTATTATGGTAGGCTCAAAGAAATTAAATAACTTGTATCCAGAACAGCTACTACGAGGTGGTGATGAGATTTAAACGTTGCCCCATTCTAAAGTTTAGACGCTGTGTTTCTTCCTATTTCATGCTTAGGATCACGGAGCTGTGGCAACATGTCTTTCACAGGTTATGATGGAGGAAGAATCATGAATTATGTCGCGGAGTTTGGAGGATTGAAATCCAGTCATATTCTTATCATTCATTCGCTTTCATCAACCCTTTATATCTATCTCTATAAAATCAAGGATTTATGCTACAAGTTTTCTAAACTTTCTTCTTCTCCTAAACATAACTGTTGTATAATAGAAATCATAAAGGTAATAGCAGTGAACAGAAACACTATTCCTGTTTACTGATTTCTATTTGAGCAAGGCACTGTACTAGCTAGTTTAGGTATTTATTTTTAACCTACAAATGATGCTGTGCCTTATATATCAGTATGATCTCTGCTTTTCAGAGGGGGAAACAGGCTCAAGTAACTTAACAGGCTCAAGTAAACTTAAGTAACTTACTCAAGTTTATAGAACTTCCGCATGGTTGAAATGAAACATATGTATCTCTCTGTTCTCATCCTAGCAAACTATACTGTTACATGTGGACTTACGTACCACATTTATTTTTATTTTCTTCACAAACATTTGCTGAATCATGGAATTTCTATGTGAGAAAATCAGCCTTTATTAAAATTTTTCTTCCTTGTAATAAATACATATTGCTACTTAAAATGAATATATGCTATAGCTTTTCATAATAATATATCATAATCCAGGGCAGTGAGCTTTACTGGTTATGTAAGTTAACTACAATAGATAAATTTTGGCAGCTAAAAATTCTTTATTCCTCTTCTTTGGAGATTTTTCTGAGGTTAAAGTAAGTCAGAACAAACTTCTAAATTACCTAGGCTTGCTGTTTACCCCCATATAGCCTAGTATCCAGAACTAGATGTGATATATGGGGGTAAACGATCTCATTTTTACATATCGTGTGAAACTGTGAATTATAGTTCTTATAATTATTGTATAAATTGAGTACATAATTCCTGAAAAAATATACACAAGAGCAAAGAAATTGAGGTATGATTAGAATATTTCATTCTCACATTAGATTTAAGTGGCAGAGTTAATAATTGCCAAGAAGTTTGGAATCAAGTTTTACACTCTTTTTTGGTTTTAAGAACTGACATCTGAGTGGCCCCTGACTTCAAGCTCTTGTTTTCTACCAGTTTGGGAGTTTTCTCTGGCATCCAATACCTTATCTCGGTGGCCAAGTCATGCATATTGTTTCCCTGGTATTTTTTCACGCTCTATTTACTATCAGACAAAAAACACGCAATGAATCTTTGCGAATTGACAAGTTTTAACTTTTGTTCTTGGTTTGGAAATAGTATCACGGAAATAACCTTTTCAAAAGAAGGAGCGCAATCCTGATTTTCTCAGGGCTAATTTGTGCCGGTCCTTTGAGAATGTCCTCAATCTGCCTTATGAAAGAAAGTTTCTCAGAACTAGCAGTAGAACCTCGCGCAGTGATGGCTTCCCACCCCGGCTCTGCTGCATGGCCTAGGCGTCCTGATGCACTAGTGCCCTGACCAAGCACAACCTTTTACAGGCTGCACTTCACTAGTCTCAAAAGTCTGGCTAGCGCATGTTTTTATAGTTAAAAATAACAGAGTTCAACCCCCTCTTATACCGTACTTAAGGGGAGGCTGAACTGGATTATTTGTTATAAATAGAGCATTTGGGTAGGGAAACCATTTAGGAGCTAGAAGACTGGGAAATAGAGAACCAGGAGGGTATATATTAAGGCCGATATTTTTTCCACTTTATATGTTAATGACTTGGAAGTAAAAGCAAGCCGCAAAATGGCAAGAATTGCTGAGAGGGCACGAGAGAGGTGAGAGACGCCGAAGAGGGAAAGAAATAACAGTAGATGGGCAGGTAACACCGGGCAGAATGTGCTGCCCAGAGAGTCTCTGCTTTAGCGCTTTCATGTGAAAGACTGCGAGGTAATGAGGCCAGAGATCAAAACGAGGGGAGTTGATAAAAAGCTTAACAGAGGCACACGACATCCCACCAGTGAGTGGGAATCGGGAGGGCTGGTCTGGAATAGCTATGGCGAGTATACATTAACATTTAGGGTGTATGGTCAAAATAAAACGAACAGGTCGTGGGAATGGTATCAGGAGGGCATGATGTAAAGCTGTACGTGCGATGACTAATTTCATCAGACTCAAGGTCTGGGTTTCAAACAGCCTGGCTGAGGGACACCAGCTTCTCCAGGGTAAAAAGGATTCGAAATGCACTATTCACGGTAACTTCTGTGCTCAGGCATTCTTGAATCCATAGAAAAGAAGACAAATCACCTGCCACAGAGGATGGAGGACTGAGGTCTTGTTTGAATTTCTTTTCCTAATTACTGAAGATTGGGAAGTGACAGTTAAATGAGGAGACTTTCTTACATTCTGAACAGAGGGACGAGGGCTTGAGTGTAGTGATTCTCAAACTTTAATGTGTTTGGGAACCCTCTGAGACTCGTATTAACCTGAAGATTTTCAGTGAGTGCATGGGCTTACTGGGAGTTTGGGGAGATCCTGCCTTTCAGATATGTTTGAAGCCACCTCAGTGCCGCTGGACCAAGCACTGCATTTTGAATTGTGAAGTTCATATTTCCTTATTTTTTTCAAAACTTCTAAATCTGTTTTTTCCCTATCACCCAGGAATTTATGAATAGAAAAATCCATGTTTTCTACAATCTTAGAAACACAAAAACCTACTTTCTGCTTTTTCTCTTCTCATGAGTCTTATATTTACATTTAAGACTTGTGGAATTATACCACATACATGTAGGTGATGATTAAATAAATGTATGGTATGTTTTGCTGCAAAATTACTAAGTAATATAAGGGTTTCAATTGTCAATTATCTGAAAAGAATCATTGTAAGATAATTTCTTATATATACCCCAGTCTACTCTCTTTTGGTGCAATTTTAAAATGAACTCTATGTTTTGGCATAATTAGTCAGTTACTTAAATGAAATTCAAGTAACAAGTATATGAAAAATGAGATTTGTACTGATTTTTCAATTTTCTACTTTTAACATTGTCTGTATCTTGTCTTTTAAATGATGTTGAAATATTTTACAGTGGGCTGACTTGCAAATTGCATAACTGGAATGGAACAGTGTTTGTGAGATGCTGAACTCAATCAGTAAGAGCAAATGCTGACAGTCAATCCCTTTCCCAACCCCTTTGTCCAATTTTCACCCCAGTTTTACTAAAGTATAGCTGTGATGTGCTTTTTTATTTAATTCTCACAAAATTCACAGAAGAGGTTTTACTGATGAAGCATTCCACAGGAATGACTTGTCAAAGTTAGTAACTGTAGTAACTGTTCAATGAACAGTAAAGTCTGGCAGTGTGAACCACTATATTGTAATGATGATAAAACTGAACTTCAGAAAGGAAATTTTCTTCATGCCTTGTAATAATAAGTGATGCAGTAAAGGAAATTAACAGACTCTAATTTCCATTCCATACAAAGAACTTCCCAGGTAACACAATAGAGATTGTGCATTTTAAATAGATTCATTCCCCACAATGTTAGGATTGGGTTTCATAACTTGCTAACAACTTTATGATCAAGAGATAATTGGTGCACATGGATAAACATCTTCCCTCCCTACGACCCACTCATACCCAAGTCAGAGCACATGTGAACAACAGAACCAAGAAATTCGAGTCACAAATTCATTATTTGACTTTAAAATGGAATACAATTTTGGTATAACCAATAATGAATTATTACTTAGCCTAAAATTGCAAATAGCAATATTTTTCAAAATGGTTCATCAATTTATTTTTCCAGTAGAAGTAAGAGTATCTTGCTGTATGGTTTGCTTCAGATAGCTCCCCAAAGCCTCATGCAGTCATGGGGCGGGATTCTAGACTTCATGACTGGTTCCTGGTGTGAGTGTTACAGCTGCCCTGGGGCAGGTAGTTTGCAAACAATGTAAGGGAGGGGAAAAAGTGGCTTCTTGCTGCTCTCCCCTTGTGCTCTTGTTACTTTTGCCATTTTCTGCCCCCCCTCCCCGTGAACAGTTGCCCCATGCCATGTGCCATTATGCCTTGGAGCCAGCCAAGTATGGGCTGGAACCTCCACAAACTGTGAGCTAAATATTCCTTTCCTGCCTTAATATTTGGGGTCTGTTATTTTGTGTGAGCAATGAGAAAGAAGTAACTAAGACACTTGCCTTTTGCAAAAGCCAGATCATTCCTTGGTAAACAGAGGAAGATGGTTTGCTTTACAGATATCATGGTAGGATTATAAAAGCTTTGATATGTAGAGAGTGATTGAACTTGAATTTGTTTAGACATTGATACGCTGTAGCAGAAACCACTAGAACTCGATACATATTCATGTAATCTTCCACAGTGATTTGTTTGGATCACATGTTTGAACAGAAAATTGTTCTAAAGGATGTTGGTAGGAAAATTGTAAACCTTTCCTTAACTTAGTCTTTCTTTTGAATCATTTCACAGCATTGTCCAACACTTTTTTTCCCCTAAAGTACTTATATTAAATGCTATGAACTACAAATAATAAAGACAAAGCATGAAGAAGAGCTCACTGTTGCCATTTCATTTTTGTGTGATCATAAGCATTAGAGTGCAGTGGAAGAGATGGTTATGCATATTTTCAAATAGCCTCTAGTATCACTAAAATAACCTCCGTCAAAGCAGGAAAAACTGTGCTTTGATGAAATGGAAGATTGTAAGTGAATAAAGGAAAAGAAATTATGACAGGTCTATTTCACTGTGTTCTTACATTTCAAGCTAGTTTTCTAAATAACTAAATACCTATTAGTTGAAAATTACTCCCAAACAATACCTAGTAATAGTTAAAAAAAAAAAGAGCCTATATTTATTTAAAATATTCTGTATATCAGGTATAGCTGGAAATATTTTGTATATTTTACTCGATAACAAATTGAATAATTTAAGCATTCCCAACATAAACTTTCTAATTTGTCATTATCAGACAATGGGAATATCTGGAAAATATTTGAGAATCAATCAGTATGGGTTTGTAATCAGTTCAGCCACTATGTTGTGCAGATTTTTACAGTAGTGGTTACAATAAGGCCTCTCTGAATCCTTGAACTTACATAGCCCTCTCCACATTAACGCTGGGCTTGGTCATGTGACATACTTGACCAATCAGATGTTGACAGACTGACAGAAGGAGAATTTTTTACAGTGTTTGTGCATTGGCCCTTGCCTTCTCTTTTGCTCAGTGTAAAGCTCAATGATCTTGTGACACTAAACTGTCCTGTGAGAAACGCATAACTTAGCCAACAGTCATAGCCAACTGCTAGACCACAACTGAGGCTATCTCAGACCACCCAGCCCCATCAGCTGATAACACCCATGAAATTAAGCAAAGAGGGGCCAGGTGAGGATCCGACACTGAAGTGATTATCTATACTGTCCTTCAGGAGGAAAACGGTGCTTTAAATCACTAGCTTTTATGGTGGCTCCTCATGCAAAGATAGATAACTGATTTTTCTAGGTTAAGTTACTTTGAGCTTATTGGTCTCAGATTACCTATATTTACCAGGGAAGTAATAGAGCTTGTATCGAGCAGCTCTACCAGTGATTATATAAAATAATACCTGCATCTCAGTCACTTTCTCACTGTTGAGACAATATCATAGACTCACGGTGGAAGGAGGAGAGGTTCATTTTGGCTTACAGTTGCAGTTCATGGTCAGTGGGGCCCAGTGTAGAAGCTGTGTAGTGGAAGAGCCTGCCATGGAAGAAAACTTCTCTCATCAAGGTAGATAGGAAGCAGGGCAGTGAAGGGAAAAATCAAAGGGGAAGACGTACTCTTCCCAGTCATGCCTCAGTGACCTGCCTTTCTTGATCAGAAGACACCACCTAAGAGCAAGGCAATGGCACAGACCAGGTGATTCATTCCCCCCAGTGCCCTGTCTATGAGCGCATGAGCCCCTTGGTGGGACACTCCGGATCTGAACCATGCCAATCTGTAAATAAATCAGTCACTGTTTTTGACATGTGTTATGAACTGTTAAAACTGATTTTCCATATTCTGTTCTTCCTGTTGTCCATTACATGGCACAAGAACTCCTTTTGGAATATCTATATATCTATAGATATGGAAATAGATATATAGATATATTTTTTCTTCAAAAATAAAGAGAAAGTGTTTTCCATTCGAATGTTGATAAAATTTGCCTACTTATAACCTGATTCCCTGTTGCCTGGCAAGTGGCAGCCTAGGAAAGTAGCTGCATTTACCTTGGGCATCTAGGGGATTGTTTGCTTCAAGACTTATAGCTCCAAAGAGCATGCCATCTCTAGCATGCTAAAGTGAACTAACAGAAACTGTGAATCTTCAAGGTTGTTCAAGGAGCTTTAGTCCAGGTAGCTGTGAAAGAAAACCTGGGAATTAATTAGAAAACCATCGACATCCGCAGCTTCAATGTGTAAGTGTAAGGAGTATACATGCAAGGGTTACTCATCCTTTAGTGATTACTGACGCCTCATGGGCTGTACATAGTGGTGCTTGCTTTTCATTTTCAGTAACACTCAGCATCATAGAATGGTTATATACATCTCTGCCCAATTCAGGTACTTGACTGAGAAAAGTAAAAGGCTGTCATCCCTCTTGCTCTTTCAACATGTGTCTGATGAATGCCCATGGCATGCCAGGCATTGAAGTACCTGTAGTGGAATGTAGATACAGATGAACCATCAGTCTTACTTTTGATGATTTCCAATGAATGAGACCTTTATAAAATAAGTGATTATAGTGACAGCCTGTAAGGAAAAGATTGAAATTTACACATGATATACTCAAACACAGGAAAGGAATATCTTAAGCAGATAAACCTGGAGACACTTTGGGAAAAGCGGAATCTTACAGTATGAACACAAAGCAAAACAATCTGCTCAAAGAAAGAGAAAATCGTTATTCTGGACCGGAGGCCTCGTACAAACCCGGAAGGAGCATGGTGTGTAAGAACAAGGAGGAGAAAGTATTACCGAAGCCTGGATACAGGTGGCGCATGCTAGGAAAGGAGCAAAACCCAACAGGGATCAAAGGATACGGAGCCCTTCACATGGAATGCAAAGTTCAGTTAAGTACTGTGTGCCATGATCCGTGCAAACCGTGGATGAGCTGGCTGGCATGGGAAGGATGAATACAGAGGAGAGTTGTGTGTTTATCATTTTCCTTTAAAAAGCTTCAAGTTGCTGGCTTCCTCTGATTACTCTTCCTCTTCCACTGGCAGACATTTTTCACAAAGCATTTCTATCCCATGAAGTGCCAGGTTTGTCTCAGTCTCAATCTGTGTTCGTTTTCAGTCTCTGTAACTTCCCTGAAGCAGAGAGGCAGTGACAGTCCTTTGTCCAAACACCGCTTCCCATCTTTCCTGTCTCTTTTCTCCTCTTCCTGTCTCCTGCCCCAGTGTTTCCACAGTCCAGCGCTTTCTCTTAAATCAGGTTCTTCTATACTCACTTCCAGCCAACCAAATCTATTATTGATCTGAAAGTTTAACTCAAACATTGTTTTACTTAACTAAGAAGAAATATTTTATTCTTGATGTTTTACTTAGGATCTTGGAGGTGTTTGATAACCATCAACTATTTGCTTAAAGTCAGTGCTACTTGTTTGGCAAACCTGAAAGCAGTTTCAGTAAGCCCCTTCAGGGCTCTAGATACCACTGGGTAGTTCCTACCTCTGAGGTCCCAGTCTCAGTATCATAGCATTATCTCTGATTCCTAGCTTTGTGTGGTCCCTTCGCTAAGCTTCTAGTTTCCGGTAATACTAACTTCTTATCTTTATTTCCTGTGACGTGGTGAAGGTGGGCCATTGGGGTAGACGCAGCTGCCTGACATAAGCAGTTACTATTTGTAATGGTTTTACTCTCAATTTTTTCAATTTCCAACTTGTTAGCCAGCTTCTAGTTTCCGGTAATACTAACTTCTTATCTTTATTTCCTGTGACGTGGTGAAGGTGGGCCATTGGGGTAGACGCAGCTGCCTGACATAAGCAGTTACTATTTGTAATGGTTTTACTCTCAATTTTTTCAATTTCCAACTTGTTAGCCAATCTCTTATATTAAATTATCTTTGTTGAAATAGTTAATGCAGTCTCTCTTTTTCCATTCTGAACTTTGATACACTAAGTGACTTTGATCTAATCTTATGGCTTTCTCTTAGTAAATGGCCAGAGCCAGGGCCACGCATTCTCTCAAGTTCAAAATTCAGAAAAACAGAATCAGAAAACTTGCAGTTTTATTGGGAGCTCTTTCAAGTTGCAGCAGTGACTCACACAAGAGCCTCTGGACTCTTGATCTGACCCTTTACGGATTGCTAGGTGCAGCCACGGTTCTCATGCTTTATTTATATTCACTCCTTTCATCATTAACATAACTGTTATGGTTTGTGTCTGGATGTCTCCACAAAGCCTCATGCCGTTGTGGAGTGGGCTTTTAGAGTTTATGACTGATTCATGGCCCACTGATTGGGATCTTAGGTGTGAGTGCTACTGGGCAGTTAGCTTGTATATAATGTAAGGGAAAGAAAGAGGCTGCTTGTCACCTCTCCTTCTCTTGTGCTCTTGAGGTTTATTCTGTCTTCTGCAGCCATGAACTGTTGCCCTCTGCCAAGTGCCATTCTGCCTTGGAGCCAGCCTAGTATGGACTGAGACCTCCACAAACTGTGAGCAAAATAAACCTTTCCTTGCTTAATTTTGAGTGTCAGGTATTTTGTCTCACCAACAAGAGAAAAGTAACCAAGACAGTAAAGATGGTTGATACTTTTGCCATTCTTATTTTAAAGATGAGGAAACTGAGGCACAAATGGCTTAAACAGGACTTAGGTTGCTCATTAGAGAACTGATTCTGCAAATCTGAATCTATACAGATTGTCTCTTAATCCCACTTAAACCAGAAATTAGCAAATTCTTTCTGTAAAGTGCCCTGTCATAAATATTTTCTGCTTTGTGGGCCCTATGGTCTCTGTTACAACTATTCAACTCTTCTTAGAACAAAAATGTAGCTATAGACAAAATACTAATTTTAAAAGGTAAAAACACTATATCAAAACAGGTGGTAGGTTGCATTTCTTCAAATGATCATGGTTTTCTGAACCTGCCCTACATTACTGCACAACATTTATCAACAGAAATGTTCAAAACATCACTTTACATAGGAATTTATTGTACTAGAGGTCTACTGTATTCAAGTTTGAACCCTTTAATGACTATTTTTTGTAAAAATAGTTTTATATTATCCACAAATTTTTTTCTTTGAGTATGTATATGCCCAGGTATATTCTATGTACATTTGCTAGTGTTTGCATACTAAGAATCTATATTTCACTGAATACAGCCATGGACATATAGTTTCACAAATTATCTATGTCCGAGCTCTCTGATAATTGTAGGTAATTAATGAGTATCTGTAAGTCTATGATTATGGGGATATATTCCACACTATTTTCAATTTTCAAATGTGTAAGTTGTCTTCATCCCAAGCCATTTGAATCACAAAATATTATGGTATGAAATTTATCATCTGCTTTTGAGCATGCTCTGTACCATCCCTTTTTATAATATTAGGGCAATCCTCTTGGAATGAAAAAAGGAAAGTTCTCAATATTCTCTTTGTAAGTAATGTCAACTCTGTTCTCTAATTCCCTGCTTCCCTTTTTTGTTGAACTTTGTGAGCTGCACTTCGTTGTTTCGTTGTTTATTTCTATGTTCAACCATCATACATGAAGCCAAGAGCCTATCTTTCTTTTTTCCTAAAATAAATCCACTGCAAGATTAATCTTCAAAAGCAGGTATCTGTAATGCCAAACAAGCTAGCTCTTTTCTGTCTATAGCTTTTGGTTGTGTGACTGAAGGGAAGTTTCAAGTGGTGCAATTTCAGACAATCTGATCTTATTCATTACTACATAATAGATGGCAGTTGGAGATTTCACATTAGCAACTCTAGTTTTGCATTCTAATCACGCTAGATATTTAGTCTTCAAAGAGCTGACACAAAACCCATTGCCAGGACTTACCTGATTGGATTGCATAAGAATGTGGACATCTTTGGTAATAAATTTACTCTGACAGCTGCTAAAAAATTCACCAACCTTGACAACAGACTCTAAAAGCAAAAGAGAAAATAGAAACCTTTGTTGATTATTTACTCAAAACATTTATCCTTTGGAGAAGTTAAAAAAAAAAGAGAAATGTACACTTAAGCACATATATAAGAAAGCATTAAGGTGCTTTCTTGACTGGCACTTTGTGGTCTGCCTTAGGTTTGCTTTTTGCAGGCATTCCATCTTTCATGAGAAGAATAAATGACTTGAAAAAGCTTGTGCCAAATTGGGAATACAGTGGATCCCTCCTAGTTCTCTTCAAGAAAGAATGAAAGTTTTCCCAGGGAGACAAAGTGGAAGCAACCCCTTCAGCACTGGTGTTTACAGTCAACCTGGTGAGGGTGACGCCACCAGCAAAAGGGAAATGCTAAGCAGTTCTCCCCCTTATTCAAACAGATTAGCTCTCACAGTTACCTAGACAGATGTGAATCTATCCCACTTGCCCTCTCAATGCTTTCCGTTCTCTAGTGATGTTCGGAAGGTACCCGGGAAGGGAAATAAATGCCTGGAGCAGTAGCTGCCAGAAGCTACCATAAGAGAAGAAACTGCTGAGTATCAATTGCTTGCTTGTTGGCTTTTAAGGTAGAGTAGGGCATTGATTTGTTTAAATGCTGCAGTATATCAGTGTTTCTTATCTTCTCTCAAGCCTTTGGCCTCATCTCCAGAAGAAGATAACCTACTTCATTACAGAGAACATGTGCTATTCAGTGCCTTGAAATATGATAGACTGAACTATATTGATTTTTTTAACCAATCTATATTTCAGAATCACTTTTGAACAGATTCCGTGGAATACTTCACTATAAAGGAAGGGGATGAAGATTGGATAAGAAAATACGAGTACATAGACAGGTGTGTTAGTTACCTTTCTGTCATTGGCAAGACAAAATAACCAATATCCAAGTGTAGCAGTCAGGGTTTACTAGAGAAACAGATTTAACACAAGATATACAAATGTACAACAAATTACCTATTTGGCTTATGATGGTCAGCTACAGGGTTAGATGAGGAAGTGTGCAGAGGATGTCTGCATACTGGAGATTGAAGAGCCCAGGCCTGGGACCTGGAGCTCACTGTAGTATCCAGGCAAGTCCATATCAAGGGCTGTTGGATCTGTGATGAAACGCTGATGAATCTACGATGAAGGCCTGAGAGCCAACTCCAGAATGCTGAAGAGTCCCAGGCGGAAGCCAAAGAGTCTGCACCAGAAGCCAGGAGATGACCAAGCTGAAGGTGAAGACTGGAGATCCTCTGAAGAACCAGCAGCCAGTCCTTCCTCAATTACTTTTTTTATACAGTCTACCAGCTCTGGGGAGGTGGGAGTGGTCCTCTACTCCCACACCCTCTGCATGCCTTCCTCTTGCACAGGTTTGGGATGAATACAAAGAAGCACCCCAGCTCTCTTCTGAGTCACATAGTTAACCTTCTAAACTTCGCAAATTAACAGAATAAACAACATCCCAGAAGGGTAAGGGCATGTCCTTTTAACCCCAAGATTTACAACTGCTGAGTTACTTAGCCAAATCTCTAGACTCCCCAAGTTGACACAATATATCAACCATAACACCAAGGTTAAAGGTGGAAAGGTTTATTTAACTCACAGATGGTAGAGGTTTCAGTCCATAATTTGCTGTCTCTAAGGCATGGTGGCACATGGCAGAGGGGCAACAGTTCATGCTGGTGGAAGACAGCAAAAGCAAGAGAAGAAGTCTTTATCTGTCCCTCATGTTGTACACAGGCTACCCTCTCTAGAGCAGGTATAGCACTCACATCCGTAATCTCAGCATTGGACCATGAATCAATCACAAACTCTAGATTCAGCCACCTCCAAAAAGCCCATCTCTATGACTGCATGAGGCTTTGGGGGGGGGACAGCTAGACACAAACCAAATCAGTAAGTATAGTGGCTGATTTTGTGATATTGGGGATAACTTTCCCAAACGGGAAGCTTTGAAGAGTCGTCTGTTCTTACCATTACTTCATTCATTTCTTTCCCTTCAGACCTTCTTTCTTTAACTCTCCTTCTCTCTTCTCATTTAGTGCTTTGCCTCCTTCCCTTCCTCCTCCTCTATCACTCTTCATAATGATATCTCTTCTGTGAACCTTGGACCCAGTCTCTCACAACATAAGTGATTCATGACAAAGTACTCCAGAACAACAAGTGAAAAGTAGTTTAAGAGACTACCAAAGAATTTAAGGGACAGGGTGGAGCATGAATGCAAGATGATTTTCAGTATCAGGGCTGCAGACACACGGAAAACTTTCTTGTGACCCAGACTAGAATAGGGATTCGCGTGTCTTCTTTTTATAGCATCTTAGGGGAAAATACTTACCAACCCTATATTTATATCTTTTATGTCTTTTTGATGTTCTTATAACTTCTTCATCTCTTCTTCAGCACAAATCTTTTCTTCCATCTTCCACTTTTTGGGGTTTACCTTTATTTCTCTTAGTACAATAGAAGAAAAACAGCAAAGAAATGAAAGGCAGCAAACCCAATATTCATTAGCATCAAATCAGAAGGGCTAAGGTATATATTTGTTTAAAAATTATACTCATACATTTATAATTAAAAAGTCTTTGTATTATATTTATTTATATTATAGAAAAATCAAACTTCTCTTTCTCAGACTTTGTCTATAATTTGAGTCCTCATTTTAGAAGAACATGATCTTATTACTACTAGAAAAACAGTTGAAATAATGATTTATCCATCAATTTGCATTTAACCTAAACAAACACAAGACTTTCCTTATTCCTACTTCTCTTTGATATGTTCTCTCAGCTCCCAGAATGTTTATGTGAAATTGTGGCATCAGGGCCCGACATCAGGTTTCCTGTTCTTGAAGCCTTGTTTTAATGATGTCCTTCTAACTCCAGTGACATCTGCAAAGATGACCAGCAATTCCCCATGGGGCCCTGAGACCCAGGAAGAACTGTGTCAGATCTGGACTCAGAATGTGCACATAAGGATGGTAAGGCTTTTAGGGCCTCTCAACTTCTTTCTCCAGCAAGTTGGTTTCTATCTTTTTTTTTTTTAATTAAAAAAAAAAAAGTACAAAAACATATTGACAAACAGACACCAATTAGCATAAAAAATAGTACAATCACAACTAATCTATAGACAAGGTAATATGGTCTCAACAGTGGTTATTGCTTTATCCATTGATATCTTCGAAGTGTAAATATATGAACCCATATATCTTGGAGCATAGGAAAAGCCTAGTGTCTCCAACTGCTTATGCATCTAATGTACTCTCCAAAAAGGGTTCTATGCTGGAAAGAATCTTCATTATATTGTTGGAACAATAACTCCTGGAAATTAAAAAAAAAATCCCTCTAGTAAGTATTTAGCTATATTTCTTCTAATTTTGGATTCAGGATCACAAAATCTCAAAGGTTTACTGCATTCTCAAAATTATTGTGAGATTTGAAACCCTAAAATCTCTTCAGTTATTTACTTCTCTTAGCTTTTTTTTTTTTTTTTTTTTTGGTAGTGGTCTTTGTAGTTTTCTTCATTTCATTAAAAATAAAGCAAAATAACAATAACAGAATGACAGCAGTGAATACATTATATATCTTTAACTTCAAAGTAGTTACTCAGAATAATCAGAATATAAGACATAAACCAAAAAGGTTCTCTTTCACAAAGTTCTGTTTGCTTTTTTTTAGAACAATCTTACACTGCTGTTTATAATTTAATGGGAAATTCATCAAAGTTAAGAGAAAACTATAACTAATATCTCAACATTTCCCTTCCATCTATTCCCTGGCCTCCTTAGGCTGGTGGCTGACCTCACAGTAAGCCCTTCCCTGAAGGAGGATCTGGGTGGCACATTTCAGTGTCAATCATGGAAGCCTTGATAAGAAATACAAAAATAAAAAAAGTTAATTGAACTTCAATGTATGCAGTCCAAAGGAAAAGCAAGAAAGATAAAGCATATCCCTGGGATACAGCTCAGTGGCATAAGCTCTTGCCTGGTGAGCCTGAGGTCATGAGTTTGATTCCTGGTACAAAATAAAATAGAACCAATGGACAATTGTTCTTATTTGATGGTGGCATGATGAAGGTGAGTGAGATATCTTGAAATCCAAAGAAACAAACTCAACACTGGTAAGTCTAGAAGTCATTTATGGTGTTCCACTTTCTCCTCTCCAAAGAGTAACAGTTAATTATTTTTATTGAGACCTTGATCCTAAGTGTTTTGCTTTTCATGAATCATAGCTGTTCACCATGCTGGGTGAACAGCCAAGGTTTCTATCAGAGAAAAGTAACTTCCACCAGCACTGGGAGGACCCAGCTCCACGTGGAGAAATGCTGCTGATCAGAGCTGTGCCGTTCTTGTTCGCCCTGGAGCAGACAGTTGACTCACTCCTGAATGCTTTCCCAGAGGTCACAGAGGTAAACAATTTGTACCAAACAAGAACTACCTTTAACAGAGCCGGTGCTTCCTATGAGAACGAATACAGTGTAATTTCCCTGGAAATCATCCAGAGCTTCTTACTGTGGTGGTGTTGAAAGAAATATAGCCCCTAGTGATAGTGATAAATGAAATATGCAATGAGAAACAAAAATATGATCAATTATATAATATTTGCACTTTTATTATCCATTATTTCTCAAGATCAAGGAAATGTTCTTATATTTTTTTTCCACATGTTATTGACTTATCATTATGCTGGAGGTATAGTAATTACCAGGGCCTGGTGATTAACTGAGTACCTTCATAGAGTCTTTATAAAATTATTCTGTACCTCCATTTATCAAACTAAGAAGCAAAAAAGGACATCAAAGAAGTTTTTCTTCTTCTTTTTTTTTTTTTTTTTTTTTTGACTTTTCCAAATAAGGAACAACCAGCTCCTACCGAGTATATGTGTTACAAGGCACAGTGGGCTGTCCCCAAACCCAGGTCTTTCTTCCAGGAATGAACATGAAAGTGATGGTGGAACAGTCTCAATCCATCTTTCAAGAGAGCTACAGAACTCCCAAGATAGATTTGAGGCTTGAGGCACTATGGAATAAAGACATTTACTCAGATTAATTGCCCTGGCCGTCCAAACAAGTAGGATCAGAACTAAAGAACTTTGCTAAACTCAGGCTATCTTATTAGTTACTTGTAGATAAAATCCAAACTAATGGCTAACACAGGGTTACTAAGAAGGGTATCGGAGAATAATAATGAGTGGACAGGAGAATAGACAATACCAGGTTAGCTGACTCGTTTCGTGGATGATTGATTAGATTCTTGATGTTTGCATCAGTAAAATTGTTACTCCGTAGTCAGATAAAAATCACTGGACTTTAAATGGAAAAAAAAGGGTTTCAGTTTTGCCAAGTTCACAATCTAAGGGAACAGATGTTCTAGGAAAGTCTTCCTGTGCTTACTTTCTTAATTTGGTGTCTACCACCTGAAAAAATGTTCAACCCTTTCAAAATTTTTCTTGCTTCTGTTTTTGACTTTATTTGTTCTTTTTCGAAACGGTCTCACTACACAGTTCAGGCTGGTCTTGAACTCACTTTGTAGCCCAGGCTGGCCTTGAACTCACAATGATCCTCTTGCCTCAGCCTCTCTAGTGCTGAGATTATAGGTGTGCACCACCACACCTGGCCAAAATTTTTCTTTTGATATGATTTACCCATGCTGTAGTCTCTGGGGGGACTGCAAAGAGTTAACCAATAGATTTATGAAATTATGCATAAGTTGATGCACTAACTAGTCTTGCTTTAAAGCACAGCAATTGTAATTAAGCATTAATTATACATATTTTCCAGTGGTCATTACTGTTGAAAAACTAATATTGAAAACCAAAGTATGATAAGTTTGGGATGGGAACACTGAGATGTTTTGGAAGGAGAACTAACCTAACCTAACCTGACCTGATCTGATCTGACCTGACCTGACCTAACCTAACCTAACTTAACCTATCCTAATTTAACCTAACCTAACTCAACCTGACCTGAACTTTGGGACCATCCATGGAGTTTGTTTCTTTTGAAGTAGATATGATAAACAAAGTTTTAAAAATTGATTACATAATTGATATAACAACTAGTGATAAAATTTTATGGAAGTGAGTAAAGTTCTTCTGGAAAAAGAGATGAAAAATTGTGAGAAAAAGATGTAGAAGCAGGTCTTATCACTTGCAAGATCTGAAGAATAAAAGTAAAAAAGTATAAAAGTATAATCAATCTATTTAATCTTTGGGAGCCCAAAAGAAGTTGCTTGAAAAAACTATAGGAGACACAAATAGGAATATCCACTCCCCCCAGGATCCAAGCCCTGGAAAGACTGGCCTCTCGTGTCCTGCTTATCCACTGTTAGAAGCTGGAAAAAGTATTTATAAAATCTGACTGTGGGCACCCTCAGTACTCCATTTCCCCCCACCTTTTTGGCAAAATATCAGACATAAAGACATCCTCTGAAATGGGGAGGAGTAGGTTAGATGTCAGATCTCATCTCTCCAAAGAATTTGGAAACAGGAATTAGTGACATTTTAACTCGTTTGGGGCAACTAAAACTGAGACTGTGGAAAGTGAATGTATCGGGCTATGCTTTCACAACACACACACTTGAAACACGAATGGACACTGTTGGGAGGGAAGAAAGACCAGAGAGAGAATGAAAATATTACAGAGAAGAAGAGAGAGAAGAGAAGGGAGGTAAGAACAAAAGAAAAGAAAACATGAAATAAACAGAGAGTAAACACAGACAGCTTGCTGGGGAAAATGAGAAGATAAATCCAATTTCTGTCATCTCTCCACTGCCTGATCTAAACATTCCTAAATCCTTCTCCCGTAGTTTCTAGCTTTGGTTACTCCGTTATAACTGGCACCTTTGTATCACATTATCTTCTTTATTTTACTGAGGATCAGATTTTGTTATCTGGAATCCAGAGGCCATTAACGGTGGTACTGTGCAGAGAGGATGGAAATAGAGATGGACAAGGGAAACCAGCCCAAGCGGGTTTGAGAAGGGTGAAATGGAGGAATTAGATAGACCCTCTATCTAGAAACAAAAAGGGACCAATGCAGATCTATTCAGGACTGCTTCGCATAAGTAAATGAGTGATAATATGTGAAACTGGAGAAAAATTAAAAATTTATCATGGCAGTGACGGCCATGCCAAGTACATATTACATGAAACACCAAAAGCTGAAGGCACCAAGGAAGAAATAGTAAGGACTAGACCACACATGGCCATTTACCTATGCCTTCAAGAAATACCTAGGGGTTTCTATTTGATCGATAAATATTTTTGAATATGGAACGTATGATTTCCAGATAAGTATGCAATGGACAGGAAAAGAGTTCATTTACTTAATACTGATTTGCTGTTTGAGTAATTGGTGTAGAAAATCCAACAAAACAGGGTCAACCCCCATAGAGAGAAACTCCTAGTCCAAAAAAGAAAGGGTCAGAGCTCAAGATGCAAATGTGAGTTTTGTTCTTGTTTTTGTTTCAGATTTTTGGCACAGGAGTAACTTTCAGTTCTTCTGCTGAAGGGCTTTGGCAAAGAGCATACTAGTTTATCTTTAGGGAAATTTTTAATATTTCGTTACCTTGTTTGAATCACCTAAACCACGGGTGGCCCTGGTCATTTTGTAATCTACTATACAGTGCGTAGTCTTGCATGCGAGTGGCTTCTATCTTTGCAGGGCCCACGTTCCATAGTTTCCCGTTATTGCTGTGCATCATTGGTAATAGTACCAATGTAGAGCTGATAAAAGTACCTCTGACAGCGTCCAGGGGCTCCCCTCAGAGGTGTGACTAGCTTTGTGGGAGATCCAAAACAGGCACAGTAAGACACTGAGAGAAAATGGTGGTGTGTTCAGCTCCAGTAAGGAGGCTGCATATTGTGGAAAGTGTTGTATTTAAGGAGAGCCAGGCCATCCATGGAGAAATCACACCAAACAGTAGGAATAAAGAGAAAAGTACAACATGAACGAGGAGAATACGCTGGAAGGAATCTGATCATGGTAGTATCATGCAAGTTGAAAGGGGCCATGCAGACCAAAGGATTTTAATGCTAAAATTGTGTATGAATGCAATACCTCATTAGTCATTTAGATACAGTGTAATGGAGTCCGTGACCAAATAAGTGACATTTATACTTAGAAACCCAGCGTCATTTTACAAATTTATCTATATTTATGTATTAAATAATTATTCACTCAATGTATAATATATGTAAGGCATTGTACTGGGAACTGTGGGGAATTAATTATGAATCTAACAGAAACTTTGCCTTTAAAGTAGAGATCACCAAAGTTTATGAGAGAGACCCACTTACATTAGTCTGAAACTTCAACTATGCACTTCTACATTCTGGAAAGATTGTACCTAAAGTAAGCTCAATCCTAAAGTTTAGAAAAGCCTCTGTTTTACTATTACTGGGGAAAATTCCAGTTAGGATGAGTGACTGCCCTGAGCCAATAGCTGTGCATGAGAAAGAGGAAAGGAAAAAATGGGTAGGAAGTCAAAAGCAGTACGGTACAAATTAAAAATCCTATTAAAATTGTAAAAAAGGCACGTGGGAAGCAATTACTTTGCACGCTTTTACTCTGATTCACAGGAGACCCAGGACTAGCGTTGGCTAGAGCAGGGGTCTGGTACACGCACTGCCAGAACCCTTCCTGGGCATGGCCTGGAGTTAGAAGCTGTGGAAGCATTGTCTTCACTGTGGATGGAGTCTACACGGTTGCTGTCCTCTTGCTGCTAATGTCTTCCAACTCCTACAGGGCTTGTTCTGCTTTGCCTGTAAAGCTCAGCTGCTGGCAGGAGGCAGATTGCTTTCCACTGTGAGGACCAAATGTGGTCTTAGCTGTTGTGGCAGCAAGTCAGGCAGCAGTTCTATCGGAAAGGCTCCACCCCAAGTCTTTAAAGGCTGAGCTAGTGATTAATGTGCCAGCTTAAAGCCAAAGAAATTCGAAGCACACTGCTCTAGAAAAGATTAAGTCAGTGGGGAATCCGAATAATGAGAACCCCAAGGAATCATCTGGAAAATCAGAGGAAAATGAAAGAAAACATCTTTTTTAAAGGAAAAAGAAAAAAATACTGCAGAGGTTTAATAAATTTCTGTGACCTCTGACTGTATTGTAAACATTCGAAGTGATAAGTAAACAGGAGAGGAAATGGTGCAAAGGAGGAAGAAATCTTAGATAGTTCTCACAGCACTGTAGTGTTTGCCAACTTCAATTACAGAGCAGACCAGCCTGGTAAAGCAGCTGAATTTCTGTGGGAACTCCCTGGAGTGTGTAGGAGCTGGGAGATGGAGAAGCAAGGCTAGCCAACCTGCAAGGGAAAGAAATGGGACAAATTAAATCGCTAAGTTTGGTCTTCTGGTTTCAGAATTACCATCAGCGAACTCTGCAACAGAGAGTTTAAGGAAAGGCTACACACTCGAGATGCAGGTGAAAAATAGGTGAGACTGGGTCTGAGCATCTAACAAGTTTTGAAGATCTTTGCTCAACTTTTTAACTTCCTGATGCTCACATCTCTGGGCCTCTGGAAATTCAGCTGGCTCCAAATCTCTGTGCTGTGCCTTACTCTTGTAAAGCAGGAGAGCACAGAGAAAGGGGCCCACCCATGTATCTTGACTTTCCACTCCTCTGGTGCGGTTGCTCTTGTGGAATTAAAAATATATACAATGTAGCTTTTCTTCATCCACTTTTTTTCTGGCAGCTCTACAGAAACATCAGATAACCACATGGCAGAATGGGTGTCCATTTCTCTATCTCTTTATTCTAAGTTCAGCATGCCTCACATGGGTCCTAATAAAATATCCTAAAAGTCTTCCCTGTCTTTGGCCTTCTCCTTCTTGATTCTTTCCAGGGCCTTTGCTTGAGCAGGGAATGTTGACTTTCACATGCAAAGAGTGGCATAAATTGATGACTTCCCGATGTTAATCAGTTCATTTCAAGGTTATCACATCAACCAACAAGGTCAGCATCTGCAATTTCTATGTGTATTACCAAGCTTTGTGGGAAAGAAGAGATTAAGAGTCTGTCCCTCAGGTAATGCCCTGGAAAGGGGCCAATAGGAAGTCAGAAGAGAGTCGAACTGACTCTGCTTCTATAACTAAGCCTGCCTCTCTTTCATTCCGCTCTTTAGAGTAGATCTCATTAGCAGCCTGGGGAGCATGAGGAGTTTATCCTGTTCTCTGACACTAATCCATGAAGCCAACCAAGAGCACAGGCTCTCAGCTCAAGGACATGTGTAGGTTAAGGTGACCAGCTGCTGTAGGTAAGCTGTAAATTTAAAATAACAAGCAGTAGAATCCCTTAGCAGCAGAATCAGTGTGACACACAGGCAGAACGAAGAGCAAACTGAGACTGAGAGGTAGAGAACCTAAACTTGTAGAGGAGGCATGCGTCCAGAGAAACAAATAGAGCAAATACACAAAGAAAATATGAGACCGCTCTTTCAAGAGAGCAAAACATAAGGTAAGAGGGGGCAGGAGATGTGGGAGTAGAAGGAGAGAAAAGTGACTGGTATCCTGAGTTTTCAATTCTTACAAAGTATTCTGTGACACTTGTAGCATTCTTATCGACAGATGTTTGCCTTCAACTTCTATATAGATGTTTGCTCTTTGGAACCAAGAGAGCACTAATTACAAGGGTTTCCTGGTACGTGACTCCAGCTCTCCTCTCAGCTGTGACTTAGTTACCTGTTAGGATGAGAACATTAACATCGCTGCATCATAGAGTCCATGACGACACTGAAAATGTCATGACGCTTGCCACACACCTGCTTCTGTTGCGGCGAAAATCAGAAATTGGGTCAAACTCTGCAGGGGATCCAAAAACTCATTCAGAACAAATGGTTTTAATTAATTTTAATTTAGGATCAATTTGGACTGGTCATTGCCCCCCATTCCCGACCAGAGAATGTGGCACTTAACTGCCTTTGTTCTCACCTTATATACATTTTTGGTTTCCATGGTAATAGATTGGAATGTCTAGGCCTGGCCATAGTTGTTTACCTTGCACCATGTGATCAGGTCAGGCTCTGGCCATAATGATATACATACTTTAACAATTCAGGCAAGGAGAAGAATTCCAGGACAAAGTCACAACTGCAAAGTTAACCCTTTACAACTCCTCCAGGATGTTTCTCAAGACACATTTTGAGGCTTGTCTATCTTAAAATGTTGTGCTAAAAGTCACCGCCCATTACACTTCACAAAGGGTTGCTGTACCTAAAGTCCCAGCCCAACCATTAGCGACAGAAAGTTTGAACACATCAGAACACGAAGAAGGTACAGAGTCAGGCATCTTTGGGAAAGATGGAGATGGGTACGAGGAGAAGCAGGGTAGGGGGAAGGTGGCTCTGAGATGGTGGAGAGCTTAGAGTGGCACCTTTGGAGCAGGCGCGGGACTAGAGATGGAAAAGGAAACTGGAAGTGTGGACAGTGCTTTCAGATCATGTTGAAGAACTTGAATTTCAAATTGGGCTTGGCTTTAATCTATTTAAGGTGTATCCAGCCTGTAAAAAGGGCACTAAGGGGTATAAAATTTAACACATGATTGCACAATCTTTTATATTCATGTCATACCACTGCAACACCTACAGTGATTTACTGTAAATTTGCATTGAAATTATTGGGGTCTCTCAAATATAAATTCACATGATATTATGTAACATATTTTAAAATATTATCCTAATAAATTAAGATAAGCCTGGTGAATGCTCCCACCACCTACCCCTTCCCCTATTTTAAGAATCAGCACATTTGAAATGCTAGCCTCGTGACAAGTATAGCCCCTTCCTTTCACAGAAATCAAATGCCATTACCCAAAATCAAGATAATTCTGAGATGTGTTCTGGTAGAGCACCAGGCAATAAGGGTCCAGTAAATATTTACTGAATAAATTAATTAATACTTCCTCTTAATTTCCCATGATAATCAACAAGCTTTATTGCTTTTGTTGCTCCAGGTGCTCTGATTCTACAGAGGAGAGTGAGGAAAAAGAGGAAGTGGAAGAGAAGGAATAGTGACATCTGTGTTTTTTTATGAAAATGTTGGGCAACATTCCAATAATAAAACCATAATATTCTTGAAGTACAATTAACCTGTCCCTAAATCTTAATGTTCAATATCTCATGGTCTGCATCACGGCCCACACCTTACTGATCCTGAGGTCATTGACCCCCAATGAAAGAAACATCATTATTACTTCATTTGATGGAAGAAGAAAAAAGTGAAGAGTTAGAAAATAAACTAAAATTTTTATTCAAGTTATACAAATAACTTGCACTTGTAGATAAAACTTGCACTTGTAGAACTACATAGCTAAAAGCATTACCTTATACGTGGGAAAATCAGGCAAAGGTAAAATATATTTGAAAACGTGTAAAAGAAACCAGCTAAACCACCGACTTTTGCTACCTGGACACCTTATGGCTCACTACTGTTTGTTTTAATTAAGTACAAGTGTTAACAGGATGTGCACACATGATCTTGGTGATGGTTTAGAGTAATAAAGGATTTGATTGGCTCTAGCCCCAGTGATCTCCCTTATTCTCTCCCACCCCCCCCCCAAAAAAAACCTGATGGGATAAGAACCCTACCTTTCTTAGAGTTTGCTTTATTCTTTCTCCATCATGGCAAACACGCAAACCTCCTTCTGGTAAGTGTTTGGACTCTGTGAGAAAATAAATAAGATGGACAAAATAACATTCAAGAATAAGGTGTAAAACTCACCAAGTGTATCCGTGATAATCTCCAATAGATTTGACTCCTGATTCCCTAACAGTGAGAAACAGAAGGTCATGTAGGCTACTCCTCCCATTACATTTTCTGGGGAAATTGTTTCCTCCTTTGGGCATTTCCTCAGCAACGGCATTCCCTGAAATAGGTTTCAATGCACAGCAGGTGTTTATACTCACAGGAAAAGGGAATGGAATAAATTGCTCTCTCTGCAATTACACTAGGATGGTCTATTGACACAGAGTGAATAAAATGTTTAGACCTGGAGAGGGAGGGAGTCTCTTCAATATTCTCAAAACTGCAGGCCCTCGAATCACTGCTGAATATCTAGCCCCAGAGAATTTGCAGAGAGACAAAGAATAAGGGAGGGACAACATCGCGAGCAGCAGCAAATAGCTGTAGTTATAGCACTGTGTCGTGATAGAAACATCAATCCCATTTTCCAGGGAAGCCACTGAAAATCCTAACCGTAATATTGTCCTCCACTCAACTGCCAGATTGGCTTATAACATGTTCTTTCAAAAAGCGAGAAGCTGAACTCTCAGTGCCATACAGAGTACAACCTGAAGATGAAATTGTAAACACTTTCCAAGGCTCATTTAACACAGAAATAGACATTTTCAGGCACCAAACCATTGATTCCAAAGTTGGTTTCTGAGTGCTTCTCAGGTATGATATACAGGAAAACTGGAGATAAGCTCCAAAACCTTGCTTCCTGCTGGACATACCTGAATTATACTATTTATATAAGCATTTAAAAGCATTGTAACTTCAGTATACACCTCCTTGTGCATCAGAAGTCTCTAGACAGAAACCACTGGTTACAGATGCTTGAGAGTAACTTCTTCTGTTTGACATTTATGAGAAAGAATTTGGATCAAATGCTAATATTATCTATACTTACACATGCAGTCCTTTCCCAGCCCCAGGTCTTTAATCCAAGAACCAGCCCATGCTCAAATTCAATAATGCACCCCTGCCGGCTCATGGAGACTGCCATACTATCAGATACTCTGAAGGCTACGGTAGGAAGGCCACAAGTTTGAGGCCAGCCTGAGCAACTTAGAAAGACCCTCTTCCAAAATACAAAGAAATACTGTAGAGCCCAGCCTGGTGGTGCACGCCTATAACCCCAACATTCTGGATGGTGAGGCAGGAGAAGTGCAAGTTCAAGCCTGGGCAATTTAGGCACAGAGGGAGATCCTGTCTGAAAATGTAAGTAAGTAAATAAGCAAACAAGCAAATGTATATGGAGGCTATTGCTCAGTGGTAGCGTCCTTGAGTCCAACCCCCAGTACCACAGAAAAGAACGGGTTTCAAAAAATAACTAAGCTAGATATCCTGCTTTTAAAGTCTTTAATACAGCTGCCCCTTCTCCATACAGACCTTGACAATTTCAACTTCTACTCCATAGATAGATGTTTCACCTTCCGTTTTTTACATTCTATTTTTTTCTGCATCTCAGATTTCACCTAAATCAGTATGTCAGTGTTATGGCATCTCTCTTCTCCTTCCACATTCATCCTAAAATTTAACTTTATTTTTTTAATACAAGAAATTTTATAAGTAAAACTGATCTATAACCCCATCGTCCAAATTTGAAAGATTCAGTTATTTAAAATAGAAATGTCCAATTCATATTTTCTACTCTTACACAGCCCTTTTCCATGAGTTCTCAATTCACAAAATGCACCTATTTCCCTTTTCATCATTTCTCATAGTCCATCTTTTAAAATGCCACCAAGTTCTAACATGTGTGCCTGATCGTGTTGCTTAAAAATGTAATAAACCCTCCATGGTTTGTAACGTTCCACTAAATGAATATAAATCTCCTTAACATAGCATTCAAGTTCCTCTACAAATAAAAGTCAATATACCCATCAGGAGGTAAGCTCCATCTGAGTATTTTTTGTGCAGTTTTGTTCACTGTTGTTTTTGCAGAGCTTTTGAACCACGCTTGGCAGGCAGCACGCCTCCTAGTGCTAAGTAATTCTCCACTAAATGAACACCTGTGTTTATTCTTTCCCTGTTTGCTCTTCCCTCAAATTCCTAAAGCTGACTATTCCTGAAAACCCTACCCTGGCCTTCCATTTCCTTCCTGAGGATCACCAGCTCATCTCCAGGGCTGTGCTTAAGATGTGAATAATTTCTGGAAATGTCTACCTTTTCAATAAATATTCATGAAGTTTCTCCATCCAGTCTAATCTCTATAAATAACTACTATTGCATTTAATAACTTTTAATACAAATATCTGCATATATTTTTAGTAGTTTTCCCATGCACCTGTCCACTCCCAGATGCTGATGGAGCGCTCATGATCTACTCATTGTTCCACATGTAGGGAAAGAGTAAATGGGCATAAAGTTCTATGAAAAATAAGTCTTTTAAAGCAATCAAACACTCTGAAAATGTTTTACTTAAAGAAAAGCAGAAAATATGTTCAAATGAAATTAAAATGAAAGCACTTTTAAAAATCATGCCACATACTGTACTAAGTGCCCGATGACAAATCTGAGTGATGGTAGAATACGGTGTCAATAATTAAAAGAGAAGCCCATAAAATATCAGCTACTTGTAAACAAACACTATTCCCAAAGTTATTTTGAAAATCAACTGTCTAGCATCTGAAAAATATTTCTTCAGACAAATGAAAAATAATGCTCTCGTGCTGACACCATCCCACTGAACATAATTCAATCCCAAGTGCGGCGAAGTGTACACATATGGTACTGCTGAAAAGAGTAAAATTTAGCGACAAGGATTTCTGTGACCACCTGTTCATTATCTTCTCACTTGAGAAATGCCCCATGGTAGAAGTTGTGCATGGCTCTAAATGATACTTCATTGGTCTGGCTTTGTTCTGAGATACAGGATAAGTGGGAGGAAGAATGGTAACCTTTCCTACATCTCCAAAGGGGCGAAAGTTTGAGGGAGGAGCTCCAGATTCCTGTCCATAAGTGTAGGCACCTGGATTGGGTCAAAATGCACCAGGTAACTCTGTTGCTGTTTCAGTTCATGTGGGCCCACTGATCATGGAAGAGGGCTCAGAATTCTTCCTAACTCATCAAAGAAAAATATTCAGAGAAGTATTTTCTAACCCACTTCTTGCCCCTCTTTCATCATAGGCTTTGAGAAATGCTTTCAATAGATGCCATGGTGTTGTGCTTGCTCACTTGAAATTGCTTGTCAATTGTTATCAGCCACCCAGGGAGTGATTATGTCCAGGGACTGGTATGGTAATGAGAATCACTCATGAAAAAGTCTATTTCCTCTACTTCCAAAGAACTGGGTCAGCCATCATAAAGAGCATTACAAGTTAATTTCTTCCCTAAGTAAAGACTTCCTTTTTCAAATAAAAATTTTTGTTTATTTTGATACCAGAGTTTGCATACCAAGGGTCTTTGCACTGAGATACACCTCTAGCCCTTTTTATATATTTTCTTTTATTTTGAGACACAGTCTCACTCACTAAATTACCCAGGTGAGACTTAAACATGTGATGCTCCTGCCTGAGCCTCCCAACTGCTGGAATTATAGGTATGGGTATCAAGATATATTTGATATCCAATTTATATTATTTCTTCATTCTTTTCATTTCTTTCCTATGCCTTTTCCTTCTTCTTTAAGTTTATGATTCTTCTGACTCCTGCCTCACTGAATAAGACTCAACTTTCAGTATTTATTCTGACGGTGAATCAGTGTTATCTTTCACAAAGGTCTTCATCTGGTGCACACAAATGGTAACCATTCTTTGTCCCATGTATCCTATGGTTCAGAACAAAGCCAGAATATCTAAGCTGTGGCAGGCATAAATATTTCCATGAACTCTACAAGAGAAGCCTGTGTCCTCCTAGTCATCATTTTCCAGTCTTAGGCACATGCTTTATTAAATAGATGCTACACTGAGTGTCAGTGAATGAAAACTCAGACCGCTTTGCCCAGTGAAGTGGAGCGTGAAGCAAATGCCCAGCAATACGATCTCTTAATGCTCTGGGGAAAAGGACTACCTTAGACTTCTTGCTAATTACCCCGCTTCCCTTTCCTTTTGCATCAGACTTAAAATGCCTTTCTACCTGCTTGAAATGGTGCCTGCGTGCTTCTTCTCTGTGTGGTCCTTCTCCCTCAGAATACCCCCTGCAGATGGTGCGATGAGCTAACAGCCAATTTAAATTAATTTTGCTAAATTAGGAAGAAGTAAGTGTCCCTTTTTGAGACAACAGACTTTCTCCTCTAGATCCCCAGAAATAACTCAGGAGAATGATTAGTCTGTAAGAGATTCCCGAGCTGTGTGCCACTTGTACACTGTCACAGATGTTTGCCACTAATAGGATTTTGTGTTCCATGCCAAACATTCTTAGGCGACTGTTACTTTTTTCTAACCCATAAAATTATAACTAACATATTTGGCTTGCATTTTCCAGAAACGAATTTCCTCCCAGAGGAGAATCTTGGGGGAAAAAGGCTTTCTGGTAAAGAAAATAACTTATTTCTTAAATAATCTCATTGCCATTAAAAAAAAAAAAGATGCCTTTACATTCAACTTTTGAATAAACTAAATTGACAAGACCAGAAGAAGTTACTTTAAATTAGAAAGCTGTTGCAATATCGAAGAGGAAAATACGAGTGTTATTATCAAAAGTTTTTAATGACTCAAATAGTTAGGTTCTCTGATGTTAATTTTTTTTGTAGTTGGTAAAGAATAGAGAGAGCGACCATCATGAGGAAAGCAAGAGCCTGAGTGTGGAGGTGGGAGGATATTTTCCTACTTCAGTATCTGATATTATTCTTTAGAATTGTAAGTTTTATACCTATATCTATTTAAGGAATTAAGACACATTTCAGGATGACCGCTTTTATCCAAATCCTTTAAACTTCACACAGTTAGATCATGTTTACTTGTTCAGTGAAAATAACATAAGAGTGCATTTTCTGCAATTTGATGTTATAAAATTCTAAGGGGAAAGAATGCCATTAAAAACCATCAATTTTAGCCCCTTTTTGTTAGAACTTGTGATCAGACACTGAACTCAATTTTACTTCTGCCCCATAACAATGCCTGTCATTTTCTACCCCTTTTAGCTTACAAAGAACCTCTGCATAGATTATTTCCTTTACTCCTTAAGCTCTTTAGAAAGTCGGTGGATGTATTAGCCAGATTTCTTATTGCTGAGACATAATACACAATACCAACAATTTAAAGGAGAGGACTAATATGACTTGTGGTTTCAGAGATCCATGACTGGCAGGTCTGTTCATGACTGCCAGGAAGCAGAGCACAAGACAAGAGGATGGCAGAGAGATAGGGGACAGGGACTAGATATAGTTCCCAGGGTCAGGCTTCCATGTATACTTTACTAATCCCTTAGGTTGTTTCCAAGCCAATTAAAGACACTATGAAACTTAAGCATCACTATCTTAGTTCTTTTTCTCTCACTGCTGGGACAAAATATCCCATGCCCAAAGTTAAGGAAGGAAAGGTTTATTTAGCTCACAGTTTGTGGAGGTTTCAGTTCATACTCGGCTGGCTCCAACGTAGAGTGGCACAGGGCAGAGGGCAACAGTTCATAGTGTTTGAAAACAGCAAAAGCAACAAGAGCAAAAGGGAGGAGCAGCAGCAAGCAGCCTCTTTCCCTCCCTTACATTGTATACAGTTTGCCCACCTTGGCACACCCAGGGCAGGTTATGGGTCATACCCATAACCCCCTTGGATCATGAGTCAGTCGTAAATGGCAGAAGCCCACCCCATGACTGCATGAGGCTTTGCGGGGACATCTAGACACAAACCATAACAGTCACAGTGGCAGTTTACACCAGGTTACAAAATGTAAAATGAGAGACTTCATGGGAAGATAGTGCTAGAGTACTGGACGTGATATCTGGACAATTAATACATTGTGTATGTACCCTTCCAAACACACACACAAAATCACTCATTGTTTAAGGTTGCTGTAATCAAGAAGGTAATTTTTGTGTAGAAATATAAAGATCTTTATAAAAATGGGTATTGCTAACTTCAGGTGTTAGCCAAGATAGAGGAACTAGTAATCAACTTTCCCCCTACTAAAATCAACTCTAAATTTGAACAAAATATTTGAAGCAATAATATCCATCTACACTGAACAACAGTAGCACATGACTGTCATTGTTAAAAGGGAGGTGAGGTTATCAATCCGATCAAAATGCCCATTTTCTGTTGTGAGCACTATTCTGAAGTCTAACAGGAAAGGGTCCTAGAAGTGGAAAGCAGTTCAGGTGAACTTTGAAAGCAGGATCAAGAGTTCCAGCATACTGCAGTAGAGTGGCAAAGATTTGGGACACAGTACCTGGAAACTTAGAAAACAACATAAAGTCAACTTTCTGAGACTGTGTGAGCATTTGCATGATGCAAAAACAAAATCAGAAGCAAAACTATAATATATAACACAGAATAGAGAAAATTAATGTAAAATTTCAGAAAATGGCTCCTGTTGGGAGAGGAGCATGGATTGCTGTGAAGGCATAGGGGAGAGCTCTCTGTGGAGATGGAATTGCTTCATACTTTGAGGGTGCAGCTTGCATGCCTACTAGCTTTCCAAAACTCACCTAATCACAAATTTGTTTGATGTGCTATGTATTAAACTGATCTCAGACAGAAAAACTATAGAAGCATTGAATTCAGATTCAGATTTATTTTGTTTTCCATAGAGGCAAATGTTGGCAAATCTGAAACTGTTATCTAAGTATTCTAGGATTGAGCCAGTAAATCAAGGATAATGACATCCCATTGCAGAGGAAGATTGAAAACTAGGTTTTGTTGGAAAAATTGTATGCTGTGACACAGGATTGCTTTTTTTTACAGATAATGTGTACCAGGTCCTAGACTTTATTGCTGAGAAAGCCTAGAACTATTGATACCAAAGAAGAACGTGTGCACCTCACCCCCAAATTGTGTTTCCTTTCTAACAACCATTCTGAATTGCAAGACACAAACTGCTATTGTGTGAACCAGTTTTGGAATGTCTTTTTGCACCAAAACAACAACAACATCAGCAAATAACTTTGTCATAAGGATTGGTATCACAAGATAAGAAAAAATGTAAGCATCTTGTTGTAACAAAAAGTAAGGACTCAAGGGATGAAAGACCCAAAGGAACACAGCCATTAGCTTGGAAGGGCCATAACTGGCCACTCTGAAAAATATCTGGCTTCAAAATAAGGACAAAAATAAATGGTAATGCATTTATTAACATAAGAATTTATAAGTCCGTCCTGCATCAATAATAATTGGAGAGAAGAAATATCTTCTTACAGTGTAATGCCAGTGACAGACAATAGACGGGAAATGTACAACAATATCAATGCATGTTACTAAGACATAGCAGAAGTGTAAGAAGGAATAAAATACGAAAACTTCAAGGTTATTGTCCCATTGGTTATTTTTTAATTGCAAAGGGAAATGCTAACTCTTCACTGAAAAAGCCCAGCGGATGGTAATTTAAGCAAGTTATCAACACTAACATCACCTATTATGACAAATTAACATCAAGTACGTCTTCACATGGCCACTCAAAGGTATTACTACTTTTTATGATGATATGAATAGTAATAATGAATTACTTAAATATAATCATGAAAAAAAGTCAGACAAACCAATATGGAACCATGTTTGAAAGATTTAGCTTGTACTGAAACAAATATTAGAGAAGACCAGGGAGGCATGTGCAGTGCATGACGCTGCATTCGATCCTAGCTCAAGGAAAAGCATGCTCAAAAGGATGTAACAAAAGCATCTGAAAATTTACATTTATAATACAGGTAAAATGCTATTGTATCAAGGTAAAATTTTCACATATTGATAACTACTGTGTTATGTAGGAAATAGTTACTGAAGTTTTCTGATGTATACCTATGTCACCATCCAATTCTCTGATGTACAACACACCTCCAATATACTCCTGACTTATAAAATTTCATATATATATTTATAGAATCATAAAACATAAGTTAATAGTGAATCTCGGTATAAACTACCTGAAACTTTATTGTCCTATTCCCCACTTGTTCATAAGTTTCAATAAGTTTGCAATAACAACTATAATCAAAATATGAATGACGCAAACTCTAGACAACCATCTTCATATTTTAAAGGTCAACATTTTCTACCAATACAGATCATGTTCACAGTTTACATCATTGAATGCTTACATAAAATAATTTTAAATCTACTTTTATAATAGAAACATTTGCATAAATGGATAAGTATTTTACTACACAAACTACTATGTATTAATTTTCCTAGTATAAACCCAAATTTTTTACAGATAGGGTGATGTCACTGTATTTTTTTCAAGATTTCTCTATGCCTTTTGGAAATGAGAATATGGATTCAAGGAATTTAAGAGATTGGTATCCAGTTAAACTTCCTGAATTAAAAAGAAAAGTGTCTCCCAATTTGCTAAGCAAATCAACAATTTCAGATTTTTATGGAGATAGGAATGGGGAATGGAAATACCTTGCTGTGTATTAAAATGCTATATTTTAAAATGCATGCTTTTACACTGTAGAAATAAAGTTTAACAAGTTCTCTTGGGAGTATTGTGCTTCAAAAAGAAAATGTTAGAGCCCTGACTTAATTCACTTCACTAAACATAACTTTAAAACAATTTTTAAAAAATAGCAATGTGGCAGTTATGCTAGAATTTTAATTTAGTAACAGAGTCTGCAACATCAGTGATAGAAAGGTGTAACTGGAATAAGTCCAGAGACTTAATTCCACATCCAAACACTGCTGAACATTCTATTCATTGTTCAAGCTCAGTCCAGGATTTCAGCTACCATATAGAACAGCTAATCTGTTCTGAACAGTGATGTTATCTAAGTTCCTCCTGGAGTAGTCACCTGTTTACATAAAGTTTCTGACTGTTTACTAGGGTGCTGGTCTACTTAGCCAGGTGACCATTGTCAACATCAATAGTGATAACATAAAAACATTAGAAAGAATAGTATGAGAATCAAACATAGGAGTGAATACAGGAGACTTCTTTTCTCTTGAGTTCTCTAACTTTTTTTAATGGCTAAAACAAATACTAAAAGCGTATTTAATGTGGCTATAAATTTGTACGGAAAAATATTGAAAGCATAGCTAACAAATAGAGGAGGAAGGAACTTGAAAAGAGGTAAGGTATCTAATTTATACTGAATTTCTGCAGGATTTCACAACATGCTTCAAATAGTGAAACACAGCTTAGTATCTTTTGCATTTTATTGTATTTTTTGTGGCACTAGGGCTCAAATTCAGAGCAGTGACACTGACCTGTATTTTTTTCTTTATTTATCTTCCTTCCTTCCTTCCTTCCTTCCTTCCTTCCTTCCTTCCTTTCTCTCTCTCTCTGTCTGTCTCTCTGTCTCTGTCTCTGTCTCTCTCTGTCTCTCTCTGTCTCTCTATTTCCTTCTGAGACAGGGTCTTGCTAAGTAGCGTAGGCAGGGCTTGAACTTGCTCTCTTTCCCACCATGAGTCACTGTGCCCAGATTACAGTCATTTTTATCATCAAAATGATCTATAGAAAACACTTCTTCTGTTGTAAATGGATCTTAACATATCTGTAGATAGAAATCAGCTCTCTCAATTCATTTTGACCCGCTTGGAGTCCTCTAGAACCTAGGTCCACAATCTGAATTGGTAGGTGTTTCCCTGCTATTTTTAATTTTGCTTATCAACCCTTTGCATTATGTAGAGTAATACATTTTCACTTCTTTCCCCCTTTGTTACTTTGTTAATTAGAAGACAGCTGCTTTTTTATTAAGTCAACACCATTAAATAAGCCTTATTAAGGTTTTCCCAAGTCATGTTATTTAATTTCTGCATGTTCCTTTATTTCTAAATCAATTTAGAACTACTTAGGCATTATTGAAACACATGTATACACATAGGCACACATATCAACATAACACACAACACACACACACGCATACACAAACATACCCAAAAATACATATAAGACAACGAAGGTCTTGTAGCTTTCATTTGGATTCTTCCTGTGGTAGCTTTCCAAAAGTTTTTCTCCTTTCTTACACTGTCAACATGAAATCTAATGGTTTATTGAAAGGAACAGTTAATGCCTAATTTTTTTCTCTTTGATCAAATTTGCATGCTTGTATCTGGTCATCTGAGCAACTAATCTGAATACAACAACATGCAACATAACAACTATTGGTGAATTCCTACCATCTTGTCTAGTGAAACTCTGCAGCGTTTCTAATGGGGCTTTTTTGTTTTTATTTTTTATTCTCTTTAATGGTTTGATCAACCTTGCA
The DNA here is from genome assembly GCA_004027595.1 of Dinomys branickii. Taxonomy (NCBI): domain Eukaryota; kingdom Metazoa; phylum Chordata; class Mammalia; order Rodentia; family Dinomyidae; genus Dinomys; species Dinomys branickii. The sequence goes on along the minus strand of PVLD010002719.1, from coordinate 83,538 downwards.
TTCTTACGCCTGGCAATCTGAGCAACTTCGCTGAAGATAACAATATGTAATAGTGCAGCCACTGCTAATTCGCATCATTTTGTTCTGAGACCCTGTGTCATTTCTATTGTATTTGCTTTGTTTTGTTTTTGTCTGTGTTTAAAACTTTCAACTTTCACACCACCTCATCCTTTTCCCTTGACAAGATTTATCCATAAAAGAGTTCTCCAACCAATGTTGCTCACAGACCATGTCTGGCTTCCAGCTACAGACCATTGAATTTCTCCTATGGTATTGGTAAGATCAACAGGAAAGATGTCCTGTACACTTGTGAAGCACCCAAGGGAAGTTAAAAGGATTCCCTGGGGCCTTGAAAGAGGGAGAATGTATGGAGGGAATTTCCTGAGTCATCCAATACGATCGTGGTTGCCCGACTGGGAATTAACAAGGCCATGGCAGTGCTGTCCCTGAATCTTAAGAAGGAACCACCAAGGAGCTCTGGCAGTATCAGTAGAAGAAGGAAGTTGCTAATGATTGTGTAGAAATCTTTATCTTATCAAATACTTTATAGAGATTATGGTCACCTGTTCATATGGCTAAACCTTTGAGATTTTCATTTACCAATCTTAGGTAGGTGGTAGACTGAAATTTTCAGGAGCAGTATGTCCCTTAAAAGTTTTATTTTTTTTTTAAGTCTGAAGGAGGCTAGTTTTTTTTTTTCTCATTTCTCAGTCTCAAATGAGTTTAGCAATTAAATATTGGGTGCTTTCATTTTATTTAGAACTGGCTGAAGTAAACTGTCAAACAACAAATATCAAAACAGGCAAAAAGTGAAAGACCCTAGACATTTTAACCCTATAATTACAATTTAGTAATTATCTTGAAGGTGTTCACAACAAATTTTAAATTGGATATGATAATCAAATGAAGTATTATATGAAGCATGGGGAACCAAAAGTGAATTCAAAGAAAAAAGTTATGAGATGTTACAGAATGCAGAAAAACCTCCCTGCCAGTTAAAAGTAGTGTGACCCATGGAAATTCCTGCCAAATTTGTTCTAGGAATGCCAGCAGCAGTTCACCTTGATGGGTTTGAATTAAATTCTTCCTAAAGCTATATCCACAAGGCATTTTCAGGCCATTTCTTTCCGTATTCCAAAGAGTATGGTGCCAAGTAACAGCCGAATTCACACAAGTTTGGAGAATACAATCCAATGACTGGCTGCATGTGGGGACAGAATTAACATGTCTTGTGGCTTCAGGATTGAGACTTAGCCCATTAGAAGCATAGGTTTGTGTTAATTGCATTGGAGTTAGAACCAGACCTCAGAAACCAAAAGACTCCTGTGGTGGACACTGTTTAATCCTTTCCTGATACTAGGCATCCTGAAGCAGGACGCTCACCCAGGCCAAAATTCACAAAGACTTCATTTTGGAAGGCAAGCAAAGAGCCTCTCAAAACCAAGACCTTCACAGTGCAAGCTACACAAGGGATAAGAAGAAATAGAATTTGGAATCTAGTTACTGGTACCAAAGTTACCAAAGTTAAATAAAGGATCTTCCAAACTCAGAAACTGTTTCTCTCTTGTCAACGTGAATTTACAAGCTTAAGAGCAGTGGCGCTGAGCCAGGGAAACAGCCCTGTGGGTGATCCCTGACACTTATAGTCCAGGCTTGAGCTAGTCCGTAGGGTCTCAATTTCAGTAAGCAGTTGATGAACCAAAGGCAAAGATTCCGGTAAAGGATTGCCTTCTGACTTACTCTGAAAATTGCTAACAAACCAGGCTCATTTTCCCATTAAACTGAGTGACAATTGTCAAATCATGAGTTCTGCAAAAGAGAAGTCATGCTTGAAGTATCTGTGCATGTAAAGATTTAAAAGAAAGCTATAGATTTCTATCCCTGAAGATGGGGTTAGAGGTATTCATAGGCAAAACTATAGAGAGAAAGGATTGGGGTTTAACAAAGGGAAGGTGAAGAAGTGTAAGTCCAGAGGCTTTGGGTGAAGTGGTTTAAATCTATTCAAGTTTCCTTTGCTTGCAATTGTAGTAAATAGAATTCAACAGTATGTAAAATGAATTGTATATTATTACCAAGTGGGGCTTATTCTGGAGATAGGAACTATCAGAAATACACAGTCAAAGTAATATACATATTAAAAGGCGAAAGAGGAAAAAGACATGATTGTATAAACCTACATGGGAAACATTACAGTGCTACTTTGGTTCACAAATTAAATTCGTTCTGTGATTTTGGAAAAGATGGCTACACGTGTGTTTGTGTGGCGAAGATGGCTGTGGTCATGTTTGTCACCCAGTGCAGAGTTTGCAAACCAAAACTAATTTTTGCAAAAGGCTTCTGTTTGCAAATCAAATTATTCGCAAACAAAAGTGTCTGTGACCTGAGGCACTACTATATTTGTGTATTTGGGGCTGAAATTATTTTTATTTTAGTTAACAAATAATACTTGTATATATAAATATCTCTATATAAATATCAATCCAATCAGAGTAATTACTATTTCTTTATTCTTATAATTTCAGGAGGTTTGGGACTACAAGTTCCTCTCTTTGCATCCTTCATAAAATATATGCAATGGGTTACTGTAATCCATAGTCACCCTACCATGCTATAGAACTTACTAATTCTGTTTGGTGGCGCCTGTTACCCAAATTCCAACTATCTTTCCCTCTTCTGCCCTCCTAGCCTCCCTTCACTGGTATTAATTCTATTTTCTACCTTGAGATCTATTTTTGGCTTCCATATGTGAGAGGAAACATGGATTGTTTTCCTTTCTGTGTCTGTCTCATTTCACTTATTTTTACCCACTTGGCACAAATGATGAGACTGCACTGTTTTATATTCCACTGTATGTATATATACACCCCATTTCCTTTATTTATTCATTCGTTGATAGATGCCTTGTTTCCATTTCTTGACTACTTTAAATAGCGTTTTCATAAACATGAGAGTACAGGTATCTCCTTGACATACTAGTTTTATTTCCTTTGGGTATACACCCTTTAGTGGGATGAGTGAGTCATACAGCAGTTCTATTTTTATTTTTCTCTTAGTGGCTGTATTATTTTTCTCTTCTGGTACCAGGAATTGAACTCAGGACCTTGAACTTGCCAGGCAGGTGCTTATACCACTGAGCTATATCACCAGTGTGGCTGTATTAAAGTAAGACACTGACAATTTGCAAGGATTCCCTTTAAGAAGTAAAAAATTTTGTCTCTCACAGTTCTGCAGGCTGGGAAGCCTGAGCTCAGTAAATAAGCACACAGATGATGCCTTCTCCACCCCGACAGGGAGAACAGCAAGTAAACTCCCTTTAGCCACAATGATAAGGACACTAATCTCATCTGTGCACAGCCCTCAAGAATTAACCATTTACAAAGAGTCCTCAAATGTCTTGCTCCTTAATACCATCACATTGGAGATTAAATTTTAACTAATGAAGTTTGGAGGAACACAAATATTCAGACTCTAGCAAGATTAAATAATGTGTGATATATCCTGATAGACAGATACATACATAGATATATAGATAGATATTGGTCTATGTAATTATGAAAGTCAAAAAAATCCCATAATCTGTTATCTGTACACTGGAAACAGAGGAAGCTAGTGGTGTTGCTCATTTCAAGTGTGGAGGACTAAGAATCTAGAATTCTGGAATCTCGAACCAAGAGAAAACACAGGTCCTTATTCCAGCAAAGAGAACAAATTTACTTTCTCTCCATCTTTTTGTTCAACCAGTCTTCAAAATATTCGATGGTGTTCATACACCACGAAGTAGGTCATGCTCATTACTCAGTTTACTGACTCAATTTTTTTTTGAAAAATGTCCTCACAGACACACTCCAAAATATTTTTAACCCATTCAAATTGATGTCTCAAATTTATCACTATATAGGCATACCATAGAAGTATATGTATGTTATCAGTAAAAAGAAATTACTGGGATATAAAATAACCTGGTTGAATCTCCAGAGAATTGTGATAAATGAAAAAATAATTCACTTCCAAGTTGCTGAATGCTGTATGATTCACTTACATAACATTCTTTGAGAAGATGACAAAAGTAAGAACACATTATTGATTTCCAGGAATAAGAGAGGAGTTAGATGAGAAGGACGTGGATGTGATCATAAATGTGTAAGACAAAGGACCTTCCTGACTATGAAAATATTCTGCATTGTGACTTGATCAAAGTGAATATTCTGGTCAAAATAGTTTAGTATAGTTTTAAAAATTAATTTTACTGGTACTTTTTTGACACACAATGATCACAGTCATCATAGGGAATTTGTATCTGTATTTGATATATCTGAGTTCATTCTTTAGATTTACTATAGTTTTTCCAGGTGATAAAATTAGAAATTGGAAACTTTTCTAACAATTTGTCCATGATTCTGTAATTATGTCAATATAGGATTAATTTTTTAAAAACACTCCCAGAAAAATGTGTATAAGAGGTAAGATATACCTAATAACTGAGAAAAACAATGGGTAACAACTGAAGTTCAATTCATGGATTTGGTCATTGTCCCTTTGGGCTATAGTCTTAAGTTTTGTGGGTGTTTCCAGTTCCTATGGAAATTCAACTTTGTATACAGATGCAAATTCCTATATAACACGTATATTAACTGGAACATGAGTGCTAATATATTTGTGGTTTTATTTAAAGTCATGACTTACGTTAGATATTTTTGATAAGATTGTTCCTGGTGCGATGGCTGGTTCAAAATATGTAATATTTTATAAAGCATCAATCATACTGACTCATAAATCAATAGCTATCAACATATATTCTTGTACACACTGAAAAATTGAGACCCTGAAATCCTAACACCATGTCAGGACACACACAGGTCAAAAAAATAGCTGATGGTATTGATATATGGTGCATCTGCTTTGAGGAGGCCTGTAGAAGGTAGATGCTTGAAACAAAACCTACCATGAAGCAATACTTTACCTCTTCAGTCAGCAAACCATTTCAAAATTTGTTCTGATGCCTAGACTTCAAGCTATAAGTAGAATGGTGAAAATTTTGTATAGTGGAATAGTTTGAATTTAGGAAAAGTGCTATATTTACATTGCGATTTGCTTTATGTGATATTACTTGAAGGAAGTACTGAATTAATTTCATTTAGTTAGTATGGCCAAAAACCCTTGGCTGATTGTCAGTGAGAACATTAAGGGTCATAAATAAAGGAGAATCCTCAGATTTTTATTAAAATTAATCTGGAATGATAAAAAAAGAAGTTTGAGAATGTTTAACCTACTAAAATCCAGTGAACAGTTAGTTCCTTTCTAAATCTTAGTTACTAAGATTTGACAGTGTTTTTCAGTTTGCTTGTTTATTTGTTGCTGGTTTTGACTCTCCCTCATCTAAGCCATCGATATTTTGTGCAACGAACTGCCTGAAAAATTACCTAAGTCTGAGTATTTTAGCTTTTTCCTCATTCACTTTGGAAGTCAGTGGAGGTAGCAGTAAAATTTACATATGATTTACTTATACTTAATATGTGAAAGTCCACTCCATCTAATATAAATAAAATAAATAAAGCCCTAGTTCTGGGTTTTTAAAAAACTCACTTAAAATATAAAGTTTTGAAAATGTACCAGCTTATGTTTAATGAATATTCTCCTTAAATTGCTTATTTAACTGTTGTTTTACAGCTCATGACTTGCCCATAAAAGAAAAGAGAAAAAAATATTGAATGGGGTAGTGTTTTCACACAAGTAAAGGAGAAAATCTAGACATGGTCCTCAGTTTTCCCTAAACAAACCCATTTAGAAGATAAATAAGTCTGAGACCCAAACCGAAAGACACATTGCTCATTGTAGCACTGTCTTGTCCCAAGACTTTTGGCGACTATAGGAGGTTCTGTGTAGAGAGAAGAGGTGAAGTCACGCACTTTCTCATCGCTGTTAAACACCAGGCCAGTGCTGAAGCTGAACTCAAAAATGCACTATAAAATAGTTTAAGTTCAACCAGGTTCTTCCAGCTGAAGTATATAACAAGGAAGCTAAAATACTGGAGATTCTTGGGAGGACTGTAAACTCAACCTAATTCAACTGTGACTTAGCCATGGTTCTGCTTGCTAAGAGAAGTAAGGACAATCGGCATCTCGTGACAGGTACCAGAAAAAGCCAGGACCTGCACGCTGTGTGCACAGGCAAAGTTTATACTTACTATACTTTTCCTCCATTGTTATTTCACGCTCAGCGCCTGTAAAAAATAAAATAGCGTGAGTCATGAAAAGTAGTAGGCAAATGCGACCCAGAATTATGAGAGGCATGGTCCACAAAAGGTGACTTGTAGTGGTCCCTGTATTAGACAATGAATTTAAAGTAATAAGCGTGATCTGGGGATATAGCTTAGTGGTCCAGTGCCTACGTGGCAAGTCCAAGTTCGAGTTCTGGCACCAAAGAAACCAACTAAAATAATAACCGCATAAGTACATAAAGCAGAAAATGTGAAGTGATGGGAAAATATAATTTGTAAATGACACAATGAAGAAAAAAGCAAGCTGATTCTTCCTACTAGAGAAGGGATAGAAGCAAAGATCTCTCAGGGTATTAGGAAAGACCGGGTGGAAGGGCTACCCGTTCAGAAGAAAAGAGGACTATCTACTGAAGAGCGAACAGGAATATTAAACAGCATAAAACTCATCTGGACTTAAAAAGTATCAAGAAACATGTTATGTGTTTTTACACATAGATGCTCACCTCATCTGCAGTCGTCCATGGTCATATCGAGGTTCAATTATTGCAGCGTCACTGAATCACAGGTTATGTTACCACACACATATTAAAAGAATATTAAATTGAAATACAGTATGTATTTCATCAGTGGTTGAATACCAGACTGTACACAGTACCACACTGTATACAATGGAAACCCAGTACGCCGCTACTGCTCGGGCACGTTTGCCAACGTGAGACTGTACACAGCACACACTGGCTGATGGAATGGAAGGCGACCAATCACAGCACTGTGTTCTGGATCCTGGGTGCTGATTGGCTGAGGGACCGTAGCCTTGGTCTGTTTGCTCTCCTGCCCTGTGACCGTTCGTTCAGCATCTCTCCTTGACCACTTCCCATCGAGCAACCACATAGAATTTTGCATGTTGTTAAAATTACATATTTCTAAGAGTGGAGAAAGTGTTTAAGAGCATGTGATGTGTTTATAAGAGTGTGAGAATGTTTAATAAGAGAGTAAACAAGGTGTCTAGGAGTGTGGGAAGGGTTTAAAACGCCTTAAAATATATATAAATAATAAAATAAATATAATACCAGTACTTTGAAGATTTTCACCTATGGCGGAGGTCTCTGGAACATAACTCCCGGGACAGGTGAGAGATCACTGTACTTCATAATGAATCGGAAGTCCATGTTTTAGGATTTTGAAGAAAAAATTTGCCAAACTGAGAAACCAGTGTTCCTGAATGTCTGATATAGACACAGACACACATATGCACATATGATCGGGATTAAATGTAATTCTAGGGTTCTCGCCATAAACCACACTGCACTGACAGGAGCAAGAAGAGAAAGAAGTTGGGTGGTGAATTTGTTTCAGGCGAGAATATGATATGAAAATAATACACCAACGGGAAATGTGTGTTAATTATTTTTATTTTTCATCATAAAGGGCGCCTTTTAAAAGTCCATTTTCAAAAATCCTCACAGTAGAAAATTAAGCATCTGGACTTATGAGCCCTACATAAGGTGCTCCCGCTTTGACGTATTGACGGAGCCCTGCAGTGTGGTGGCGGTTCTTAGTGGGCAGCAGCTTGTCCCTCAGCGCAGTGGAGAACGTGTGGAGACATTTGCGAACCCCACAACTGTGAGGATGGAACTGGCAGGTAGAGAGGCCGGGAAGGCTTCTAAACATCTTAAATTACATGGGCAGCAGCCCCATACTACAAAATGTCAATGATACACAGGTGAAGTTCTGCTATAGAGAACAGTTCTTGATTCAAGGGGCAAAACCTGTGCCAAATCAAATGCAGGCTTTTTTGAATGATAAATAAAGCAGCTATTGGTTTATTATTCTTAGACGCTAAGTAAAAACTAAAAAGCACTTCTATCACTTGACTTAGTCCATGAGGTACCATTCTTCCTCTTGTTTTCTCCTGAAAATAAACCGGGAAGGGAATACAAAACAAATAAACAAACCTCAAGCAAGGGACAAGCTACAGTGATTAATCAAGAAGCTACCACTACTAATCAAGAAACCCAGGCAGTTTCTTCAAGAAGGAGACACTATTGGAAGCCTCACCCAGGTTTTCACTCAATAGCCCTAGGCCGTGGTGTGAAGAAAAAAAAATGCTCATGTCATTATGTACGTTGGCAACACAATCACTTTGTCAGAATTGATGACTATCAGGATTGTCTTGCTGTGCGCTTGCTTTTTTAGGACAGAAAAAATCCTCTTACTGGTAAAATTATTCTTTCTCTTAATTTGTTCCTGCATGCCTGAATGTGAAGAAATCTGACTTGTCTGAGTTTTCAATCAAATTCCTCTAACTAGATAAATCCTGAGTACACACCTTACGTTCTCTTTGTCTCACCTTGCCTGTTATTCTCGGGGTGGGTGCCAAGAGAACAAATTGACTACAGCTAACGTATGAGACAACGGTGGACAAGGCATCTAATTCTAAGGCACAGAGTAGGTACCTAGAAACAGTACTTTCCTCCTCCTCACATCGCACTAGAGCAAACAGAATCTTATGAGACCATATTCTGACTTTTATGACTAGTTTTAAGACACCAGACTCAGAAAATACTTAAAGTATAGAATGCTACAGGCAAAAATATACACAATAGAAACAATGTGTAATCATAAAGAAATACTGTGTTGTAATGTCATATCTTTCCTGGTAGAATTCTGTGCTAATATGATTTACAGAGAGAGAAAAAGATTTAAGATAAATAAAATCCATTTGAATTTTGTATGTTTGACCTTCACATCTCTCATTTCTATTTATTCAAACATATATATTTTCTGTCAAATGTATTGTGAATAACTACCTGTTCTTTAGTTTTACAAAATACAACTTAAAACAGTATTTCTTTAAAAATATGGACATAAGCTCTATGGTTTCTTATGTTTTGGTTTGTTATTTTTTATTCTTTTTAATTGTTTGATCAATCTTGCATTCTTACATCTGATAATCTGAGCAACTTCATTGAAGATAACAATGAATATATAATAATATGTAATATAGCAACCATTGTTAGTTTCCTATCATCTTGTTTTGAAATTCTGTATCATTTTTGTTGTTTTGTGTTGTTTTGTTTTTGTCTTTGTTGTTGTTATTTTTGTTTTACTTTTTTCTCTTTAAAAGAAAAGATATCCAAATGATTTCTGAGATCATATCAAAGAATTTATGAGTCTATAGGTTCTACAGTAAGCTCATGGAATAAAGAGATCTGCAGTGATATTTTCAATTGGAAAGGTGACAGTGTCGAGAAATTGATGTAATAAATTCATCAATTATTTAGGTTTGCATATATATTTTGTATGACTTGCCATGGAAATGTTTCTAAAAACTGAATCCATTTAGGAAATTGGAAACTTAGCTCTTTTTCTAGGAATGAAAGGATTGTTCATGTTTAATCTCCTCCACTGAGTTTAGAGGAGAATATTATCTCAGTTTATTGTATTTTGTTCCTATAAGAATTATTCCTCCATTAATAAACTGGTGTATTAAAGAAACATACCCAGGAAAATGCAATCCCTCAACATTAATTAAAAGGAATTACATTTTTTACTTAAAAATCATGGGTATCAGAATTTATTTCTGAGCATGATCAATACATCATTGTTACTAGAACTTTATTTTTTACATCACACAGTTTCTGAGTTCATACTTTTCAGGAAGCATTTTACACTATTATTTGCATGAATTTCCTTGACCTCTCTCTCACCTCCACTTTTCCTGGACCAAGTCCTTCTCTACATACGAGAAGCTCATAGAAAGTCATCTATTTTCTGCAGCTCTGACTGCCCTTCTTCAGTGGTCTTTTGTACCTTCCGTTCCCATAATGCTCTCTTTGTTCTCTTTCCCTTTTCTTGATGAAGAGGCTTCCATATATCATATGCCAGCATGAATGAGCTCTTAATGCCCCAAATGAAGTGAATGAATATATATTCATAATATATAGATACAGATATATTGAGAAAGAGAAAACAAAAAGTATCCATCTGACCACACTGATTTAAATAGCTAATAGAATAATTAAAACTTGGATGAATGGATAGTTTTTTTTACAGAACATTCCAATGAAATATGGAAGAAATGATGGTGTAGAAAAACGACCCTTGGCAATTACCACAATAATGATCTTATTAATATATGACAAAATTTTACAATATGTTCTCTAATCATGTGGGCGACATCGCTGAATTTTAGGAAGGAGTGAGCAGGCCACAGGTCAGTATCTTCCAGAAGCTGGACAAGAAAAGAAAGTGGATTTTTTTCTAGACCTTCAGATATGACCACAGCCCTGTTAACACCATGATTTTAGCCTACTGAGAATGCTGTCGGAATTCTGGCCTCTAGAACTGCAAGACAAAAAAGGTACCTAACTTAAACTACTACAATTGTGATAATTTATTACGACAGCAATAAGTAACTAACAAAAAGTATCAGGAAGAGAAGAATAAGCAATAAAACTGAAAAGAAAAATATGAGGGACCAAAAAAGGGAACATCACAAAAAGTGCACATAGACCTTAAAAACAGTGTGGATAGGATTAACAATTTTTAAAAACATAAATTAAGTAAGATACATTCTTGGAAGATGCAATTTACCAAAATGCATTTAAGACAGAATAAAAAAGCTGAATAATTTTTGCATACTAAATACACTCATTCAGCATTGCTTTCCCTCAAAGAGAGCTCCATGTGGGTTGCTTACCAGTGTGTTCCACCAAAACACTGGAGTAAACTCTGACTGGTGGTACTCAAAATCTTCCAAATAATATGATATATGACTGCAAATTCATGTAATTCACTGCATGAATTCATGTAACTAGAGGCTGAAATCTTACTTGTAGACACAAACACAATAATCCTAAACGTACTATTATAAAGTCCAATACAGCAGTAAGTAATGAGTACCATGTGCTCTGAACCAACTGAGTTCTTTTATTAATGAAATGCTAGAGATTAGGCTGATTGGTCCCTGCAAGTTCTTGAGTCTTTTCTGACCAATTAGTGCATCACATTCTAGGGCTAACAGTAATGATTGTGGAGAGGGGGAAATACTGCAAGTGAACTCAATCAGTATAAACCGGCCTTTTTCTCTGATGTTTGTGAGGACAAGCACAGTATTTTTGAACTTGAAGAGGGAATCCTTTTGAGAACTTGAAAAGTTTTAAATGTTGCTAACTTCAGGGAAGGGATGTGAAGACAATGTCACATCAAATATCTCAACAGTCTTAAGCTACTGATCTAAAAGAAATGATTTCCCTCTCTCTGAAATTTTCAACATTTTCACAAAATATTACATTTATTTCTTAATGTGTGCAGTGTAGGTTTTTTTTTAATTTTGGAATTTAAAATGTGGTTTTGTGATTCTTCAGTGAATGGTTGTACAGAAAATCACTTATTCTGTCACTGAGTGAAAGCTAATTAAAATAGGTAACTTAGGCTTTTCCACCTGGGAACAGTTTGACACTGCCTAGAATCTGCTGATGCTGTGAGGCAAAATAAAATTCTCCTTTTTTTTATAATTGTGAATTAATATTATTTCCCTGTAATGCAAAAGTGATGAACATGTTTTGCATCCTTAGGTTCTAGAAAGCAGATGTTTTAAATATGGTTCCACTTAAAAGGGGAAATTATGCACTGATAAAAGAGGGTCCTCTAGCTCCAGTTAAACTTTCTAACCCCACAGCTCTGATGAACATCTGGACTATTATTTCTCAAGTCATGCCAACCCAGAACTACTCATTTAAGCTTCTTCTAAATATCGAACGCACACAAGTGCTGAGAAAATTAATATTACTCTTTGAAGCAACAAATTTTGTGGTAATTTTTGCATAGTTACATATCTGGTAATTATGTTCCTTATAGAAACACCCCACTAAGAGAAATTAGGAATCATTAACTTAGTTCAATCTCTTCATTTAACATTGAAGAAAGTGAAGTTGGAAAAAAAATTAGAGACATAGAATTCCCCAGAATCTCAGTTCAATCCATATTTTTTGTTAGTTGGGAAGAAAAATCTAAGTGATGCAGTATAAACCAAGACTAATAAACTTTAGGAAGCCAGGCACTGACTAATTTGCATTCACAGGCTCTTTTGCTCTCCATTCAGCTAATGATATATTAGACAGCTAAGTACTTCTGTAAGTTCTGAACCCAGAAAAATGATACTTGGAAATATAAGTCATTAGCAGAACAAAGATCTACTCTAGATCTCTTGTACTGGTTCAAGTAAAGCTCATTAGAAAACAATGATTGCTTTTCTTTCAGAGAACTTCTAGACTTAGAAACTGATTTAGAAAACAATACAAAGACCATGACTTAGAGTTGACATGTAAAGAATGGGAATGGCAATTAGAAATAGAGATAAAAGACCAATTTCTGAGCTGGTGTCAGAAATGTTGAATGGGCATTAAGTGGGGTGGGACGTCAGTTCAGCTAGATTTTCCTCACAAATGAGTTCTTCCATGATAGAATGAAAATTTCATGCCGTTTATCATGTTAATACACTATAGGGATTATTATAGCCTTATAGTAAAAATGCTTTATACTATACACAATCATATAAATCAATATTTCTAGTATGATTTCAACAATGAAGTCAGTTTTTAAGGAAATTCAGCCCCTGAATCTTCACAAATAGTGTTAGATTATCTTCTTATCTTGCTTGGTGATTAATGTTTAAAATGTTGGCAAAACTAATTCCCCCAGACTATCTTATGGGCTATCTTGGTATCTCGTGACCATAATTTTATGGGCTAGGAAGTGCTAGAGGAGCTTTATGCTCAGAGATAAAGAGAACTCTAGTGTCCTTTCCCGGACTCTGGTTTGCAGATGCCCCAGACCAGCGTAACTCACCTACATCACTTCCAACAAGAATACGTGATAATGTGACTTTGCAGCCACCAGTGGGATTTAAAATAATATTTGATAAATTAGCTGAACATAAGTTCACTCATCACTTATGAGCATTTATATACCTAGGCTTTGTATATGAAACTTTAGTTTTGCATAGACATTGAATTAAAAGTGAATCATTAACCAGTCATATGACTAGACGAAAGATATTTATCATGAGACAGCATTACCATAAAGGATACTCTTTGTGTATTATTTTGTTTTGCTCTTAAGAATGAAAAACGAATGTTCACCAGAGTAGGAAGCTGGAGTTCTTGAATAAGAGGGACCATGGTTTATGTGTTAGAAAGTAGTGTGAAAAATGAGATTAAAAATGCTTTCGGTTTGAGAAAACACAAACGAACAAATAGCTGTAAAACTCTAAGAACTGCATGAGAAACCAATTTGAAAGCTGAACAACACAGGGTATATTCATTATTCAAATTGCTTTCACCAGCAAGCATAAAATTTATTTGATGTAAACATAATTTCTGAACGAGGGCTAAGGCTTTCCCTCTTCAAATGAAAAAATGAAACTCTATCCCCAGAGCTTTTGCCTACAATTGTCTCATCTTATTGCATTATCTGTGCTTTTCAAGTACGGTGTAGCAATCAATAGAATGAAATTGAATATAAATATCTTTTTTCATTAGTAAGAAGAAATTTAATAATGATTCCATGCATAAACTTCTATTGATAATAAGGGAAATTCTAATTCAAAACAACAAAATCCCAGCACCTCAGGTAATCTGGACATATATTTGTTCTTTGCTGAAGAAGCCTAGATGAAATATATATGTAAGTAGTGCATGATTAAATATGATTCTCCACTTCATAATATCTATTGTACGTTTTGGGTTTATTTACTCTTTCAGGTTCTTACACTAGGGAGACAATAACTGTGCCACTTATGTATAATGGTTTATTGAAAGGAACAGTTAATGCCTCTTTTTTTCTTTTGACCAATTCTTCGTGCTTCTATCTGGTAATCTGAACAACTATTTTAAAGACAACAATATGCAGTATAACAACCATTGGTGAATTCCTACCTTCTTGTCTAGTGAAACTCTGTATCATCTCTAATGTTTTTTGGTTTTTATTATTTTATTCTCTTTAATGGTTTGGTCAATCTTGCATTCTTATATACGGTAATCTGAGTAACTTTGTTGAGGATAACAACATGTAATATAACAACCACTGTTAATCCCTATCATTTTGTTCTGAAACCCTATATCTTTTTTATTGCTTTTGCTTTGTTTTGTTTTTGTCTATGTTGTTGGTATTTTGCTATTGTTCTTTTGTTATTATTCTCTTTAAAATAAAAGAATGATTTTCAAAACTACTGAGGCAACATTCAAATAAATCAAAAACATTCAAGCAAGTAGAGGGGAAGCTGGGTGGGAGAATGGGAAGGCTGGGTGGGAATAGAAAAAACAATTGGGATAACTATCATTTTTAATCAGGCCAAGCACTTAACACAGGTTAGCTTAACGAAGTTTTTATCTCATATTTGGAGTATTCCTTTATCTCCTCAAATAAAAATGTTAAACATTTCTTTTTAAGCACAATTATTGAGTATTGAAGATAACGCAATGCCACGAGGTAAAAGCAAGTGAATATTCTTGTGGAATGAGATTAATGTAAGTAGAGTCAAGTTAAATTATTTTTACAAAGGTTTTATTTTAGGAGACCTCTTAGTGACAGAAGCTGAATTAAATGCAAATATTAATGATCTTGACCCAGAGCAAGGGGAGCATAAATCCCATTCCGTGTCCTACCCAAATATTTCAAATGCTGAAAGCCATTTGACTTAAAACAGCAAGAATTACTCTACAAGATGGTAAGTTCAAAGTGCCAAATTGATTTGGAAATTTGAAATCTTAGGGAATCTGAGTGTATCATAGCATACATGTTGCTTAGTCTTTGTCTAAGAATAACTAATACCTTTTCATTCTTTCCATAGAGAGAGATGTCTCAACTGAAAACTCCTCAAGTTTCAAAGTGGGCCGTGGTTGATTTCACTATTTCTATTTCTTTCTCTGGTCATCACAATTGCAGTCTCTTTTGTCTTACTCTTTCTCCTCAATTCCTTTTTGGTTATTCTTATTCTTTAGTTACTTGTAAGTATACACTGTGTACCTTCATTTTCTTATCAGCTCAAAGACTATGGGCTACAACCTACTGTCAGAAACAGATACAGTATCCATGTCAAGACATAGAGATAGTAGATAAAAAATAAGTATGTTAATAGTCTAGATATAAATAAAATAGAAAGTTAGAGAAAATATATCAAGCAAGGGTAAGATCAGAGTAGGAATTTGAAGGGGTTGACAGTGGCTCAAGTTTTCTCACTCAAATAAAAGACAAAAGAAAAGGGAGAGAAAAGAGATCAGTTGCATTCTGAAGCAATGGAAAGAGAGATTTCCAGAGGGAGAACATAGAAACAATTATGATCCAAAGTGGAACTCTGGAAAATATGAGAATAGAGAGGTAACTTGAATGAGAGATATGCAAATAATTAGAGTACATACAAACTTTTTTTGTCCCATGCAAATTTGACTGGCCATTCAAGATAATAGTTAAGTTGAAACCAGATTTAACAGATTAACAATACTATAAAAATAACATAATGGAGAAAATGCCCAGAGTCAGTGGAGTAGAAGAACTGGGAGGCCTCTGTAGCTGAGGAGCCCCAGGAAGAATCCAGGAAACTTGGCAGTCATGAAAGGATGTGCGGGAGTAGGGCACTCAGTAATGAAAAGACATCACTGACGTTCACAGACTTCAATTTCATCTCTATGAGGACATTTCCTAGTCTCAGAGGCAGAAAAATGACACCAGAAAGAACTAGTATTCCTCAAATAGAACTCCCCAGGCCCACCTTACTCCTTTGGATGCTCATGTTGAGCCCTGTGCGAGATGTCAGACAGTTAGAGTCAGATCCTATAAGACACGGTACAAGGCCGCTCATTAGAAATGTTATTTCTCTTGCCATAATATATAGGGAAGATGTCAGCTAGGAATTGCAAGATATAATCCCAAAGGGAGAGTTTTTTCACAAGCAATGTTGTTCATGGGTTAAATGCTAATGTGCTCTGAGATTGGACTGGCAATTAAAAGGGAAGCATAGTTACAATATGTCAGCCTCTTAGTTACACAGGAACGGGGCACTTCCAAGCAAAGAATCAATGCTCTTTCATTCAACAATGTCCTGAGTTTGCCACCCTTGAAAATATCACTACTTCTTTATTCTCAAAGCAGAAATATTGCCAAACTATTATAAAATAGGAGATAATTTCTCCATGCTGCAATCGCTCTTCTCTGGTTTGTAGGTGAAATGGGAAGCTGTGTACCACACTATTTTGTTAGTTCAGGGGGCACTTGGCTGACACCTATTGGAGCAGTCAGAAAGCTATTCATGATCCATTGGCCTAAGCAGCAGTTTACTAAGGATTCAGCACCAAGCGTGTTCCATTTATTTTCTTTGGAAAGAATCTTTTTCCTCCCCATCACTGCTCTGTTTCTTTAAGCACTATGGTGAGCAATGGATTTGTATTGGTTGATCTGTAATCAATAGGTTAATCCAGGTTGAATTGCTCGGTGACCTGGCCAGGTAAGTCTTAGAAAACAATGTGTTCATGCAAGAGATAATCTTAGATTGCCAGATAAAATTAGCTCCATTGCAAAATGCTGAAATTTTTAATCACATTTGTAAAGTTCACCCCAACACACGAACATCTCCAGAGTATTAGGTTAGCATTTTTTTTTTAAATAAGCAATCAAGGTTACCAAAGGAAGACGCTTCATTCATCCATTCAATCAATCATTTGTTTAATAAACATTTGTATCACAATTCACACTGTTATGATTTGTATCTGGATGTTCCCTCCAGAGCCTCACATAGTCCTGGGGTGGGCTTGTAGAGTTTATGATTGATCCATGGTCCAATGCTGGGATTATGGGTGTGAGTGCTATACCCTCCCTCAGAGAGGTAGTTTGCATACAGTGTAAAGGAGGGAAAGAGGCTGCTTGCTGCTGCTCCTCCCTTTTACTCTGGTTGCTTCTACTGTTTTCCACAGGCCTGAACTGTTGCCCTCTGCCATGTGCCACTCTGCCTTGGAGCCACCTGAGTGTGGGCTGAGACCTACACAGACTGTAAGCCAAATAAACTTTTCTACCTTTAATTCTGGGTGTTGGATATTTTGTCTCAGCAATGAGGGAAAAGTAACTGAGACACACACACTAGAGGCTAAAGAGCTGCTTTCAGACCTCAAACATACTGATCTTCTATTAAGTTTTGACTGAATGATTTCCCACAAAATGCTCAGATAGAAACATTTCATCCAAGGATCCCAGGAATCCTAGAAAAATCGGAGAGTCTAATGACACACTGCGATCTGGAAAGGCAATATCTGACTGGAGCTGAGTAGAGACGGTCTTCCACCTGCAGGGCCCTGTGAGTTCCTGTGTTTGCTCCATCTCAAGTCTCTTTCCGACTCCTCATAAAATTTACAAGTAGAAATTTTTAAACTAGATCATCAACAATGTTACATAACTGGCCTTGAACACATAGAATTTAAAGAGCTTTTCTAGAAAAGAACGCAGCTCTCTGGATAGGAAAATAAGTCCCTTTTGTGCGACAAAATGCTCTAGGTGCCTGAGTGGTCTGTGATAGGTACTGAGTACACTGATTCTCTGCAAATTGTTGCAATTTATTTTTGAAGGGAGAGGGACGAGTTTGACCATTTTTTGAAAACCCCTTGTGATAGATTCTTGATCCATAGGGTAGCTCATGGCAGCCAGAATAATGTTTTGTTACCTAGCTCCCACAAGGCAATAAACACAGTTGCAAGCTTGATCAGGAGGATTCTCTCCCTCAAACATGCAGGCACAAATTTTCAAAGCTCTCCCCTGTCTATCTGTGGCCAGAACTGTAAACTGAACTGCTACAGGGTAACCGTATTTCACAGCACGGAACCAACAGCTAGGGAACAAGGCGTCAGACCAACAAACAAGATTTGCAGAGGGAAATTTGATTGAGAAGTAAATTTGCAAAGACTTGACTGTTATTTTTTTCCTTTCTTTGAACTTCAAAAGATCCCTATGTATATTTAACATAAATGTCTCCCTCTTGCTTAATAAACTTAATTTCCATTCCTTTAAACAAGTATGATTTCAACTAGAATATTGGAAAAGGGGGAGATGGGTAACATCAAGGTTCTCACAGGTAAATGACAATGATCTTGACCTTCTTCATCACCCAGCAAACTTTAGAGGGAAGGGGAATAAACAAATTCATCTACTTAACTTAATTCTGTCCTTTGACAGTCTTTCTGGTTTTTCTAAACTCAAGCCACATTCTGCGCTACAGATATTTCCAATTTTAAACATGCAGAATTGTAAATCAGAGTTTTATTACCGCTATGTTATTCTGCTTTATTGTTTGTTTCTCCTAGTTTGAATATTATCTCTTCTAAATTTAAATGCAGCAAGTTTGAGGCATAAATTAATATTGATTTTATTAGAGCTCCAGTAATAGTTACAATGACATTGAATGTTTCCAAGGTATTTTAAAAATATTCTTCTGAGCAAGAAATTGAGACAGTCTCTTTTCATAATAAAAAAGAAAAAAGGCTACTCATTAATGAATTACTTTGCATATGAAATCCATGCAGTCCTATTATGGGAACCATAAACATTATTGAGATAGGTATGATGCAGTAAGCTGTGGTGATATTCAACTCCAGTGACTCTTTATTTAAATCAACCTTAAGATGCTTTACTGTAATGTTTCAGGTGGGACAGTGGTTTAAACTGTGTATCTTTTCTTTACCTCAGACAAATCTGATATTGTAGCAGCTCATTCCTTTAATGGAAGGAGTGGGGGAGCAACGTAATTGATTTAATAGCAAATCAGTATGTGATCAAACATTTGTAAGACAGTCTTTTTAGGCTGCAAAATCATCTTATTGCATTGTTTCAATGAACGATCCTTTCCATCAGTCCAACACTCCCTATGCTTAGAGATAGGTAAAGCCAGAATCCTCACCCTGACCATATGTGGGTAGATTAAACCAGGGCACCGCTGAGAAATGTGCCATCACTAGTGTTTGTAACAAATTTTTATAAACGTAATAGGAAAGTATATTGTCTTTCTCTTTATTCAATCACTATCTTTAATGAAAATTACAGCTAAGATATATGAAGTTCTTCTTCTAATACTATATACTTTGCATCTGTCATTTCCTATTTCTTATCAGATCCTGTTGTCAATTATATTTCACAGGAAGGGATGCCAAGGCTTGAAGAAATTAAATCATTTGTTTTGTTTAAGATCATACAGGTAATAAATGACAGAGCAAAAAGTCAGACTACCGACAAAATTGGGAAGTTGCTGTCCAACTCTGCTATACCAATTGTACACAAGGCCAGGTCTATGCCTGATGTTTAAAACTGGTAATTCCCTTTGGCTATCATCACAAACAGATAAAAAAGACAGATGTCTTCATTAACACCCCTTCAAAGGTGAGGTTCTTGAAGAAATTTCCCTTTCAGAAGCAGTGTCTGCGTTGTAACCTAAATTCAGACGTTCTAATTCCGTGCTCATAGAATCGGCTCTCTCTACATAACGGAGGATTCTTGGCAACAGAAATCCCATTCAAACTGATTTAAGCACAGAAAAGGAAATGTACTGAAATATTTATGCGTTTTCTTAGAGCATAAAAGCAGACAGTTGTTCAGATTCATGAGGAAATTTGAAGCAAGGTTTACAAACCCAGTCATTTTATCTTCATGCTTTAGGCACATGAGTTTCTTTTTTCCCCTTCTGTGGCCATGCTGTCTTGTTTCCCTTACCTCTCTTCAAAGAGTCACCTTACACTATTTCTCTCTGCTTTCTTCTCTCAGTTCACTCCAAGGGTCAGAAAAGTTTTTGCGGTAAACAGTGAGATCATAAATATTTTAGGCTTTGCTGGCCAAGGAGTCTCTGTAACCGCTCTTTAGCTTTGCCATTCGATGTGAAAGCAGCCAGAGACAATACCCAAACAAACGGATACAACTGTTTTCCAGTTAAGCTTGATTTATAAAATCAGGCAGTGGGTTAGATTTGGCTCGTGGGCAGGGCTGTCATTTGCTAATCTCTGACATAGCCCACGAAAATGGCTGACAAATGTCTCAAATCATGACAGTCGCTCACTGTGAATCTGAGTATTCTGTGTTCTACATTTGTAAACTGAATACAGAGTTAATGGTGCTTCAGCCAGTTTCACTAATACTACTCTTCAAGATTGCACACATTATAACAGAAGCCAGGTATGTCCAATTTTCCCTACTACGTTTCACAGATCCATTGTGTTGTTAGTGTGTTACTTGAAGCATTTTGCTCTTGATTTCATTTTCCACTCTAGTGAGCCTTTTTTGCAGGATGGCAAAACTTTGAGTTTAAATTTAAATATGTATAGACAAAAAAGGACATTCTAACATTTAAAATTAATTGACATGATTACAAAGTAACATATATCAGTTCTATACACATATGCAGCATGTAATAACCAAATCAGGGTAATTAACATTGATCTCTAACATATATCATATGCATGTGTAAGGAAACTTGAGACTCTTGACATTCTTAAGAGATAATCATATGTTTTATGAGATCTATATATACAAATCTTCTGCTCTCTCTCTTTTCTTCTACGTGCTTCACATAACTATCAACAAAAATACCTTCTTTATGTCTACTTCACATCAACGTTAGTCTTTGCATCTCTCCAGACTTTTCATCCAGTCACCCACGGAGAGTATATTTCTCAGCTCCACCACTAAGTTGCCCAGCAAAGCACCTTAGTGGGACACCTAGGATTTGAAATTCCTGTTGGAATACTTAGCTTTGTCTAACAAACTTATTTAGGTTAGAAAATGGCTCTGTCTGCTGTCAGGTACAGAAAGGGGAACGCCGTGTGATTTCTAGGAAGCCAGGCTGAAATGAAAAAGAAAAACCTGTGGAAGTGTACAGTAAGTACATTCAACGTTTAAAAAATACAGCAAAACACTTTCTATTTGACATGTCATCAAGCTTAGATATATTTATTGAAATATTTTGAATACCCACAAATACCTCTAAGTTCATGCATAAACACATCATTGAGCTCCTGAAAAGCAGAAGTGAATGTCATAACCCTTAAACTATGATGTTTGTCACTTAAGGAATAAGTTCATATACTAGTAAGTGATCTCCCACTGCCAAACAAACAAACAAACAAATATTGTCTTACAAATAAAGGGAGAAGACTCTTATTTTTTATTTTCTAAGATGAAGTCCCCAACACAAGCTGTTATGCAGCCAGGGACTATTCCACAATATCACCAAAACCCAGGCTTTTTGTGCTTTTCCTTATGGTCATGTGTTTATTGCTTCTGGGTCACAAGTGGGCTGGCTCACAGGTAGGACAGAATCTTTATTTCAGGAAGAAAGCACTGCAAAGATTTTTTTTTAAAGGCCCCCAGCAGTGAGTTAAACCACTTCATAGAATATGTACCTAGAAATCCCAACAAATAACATCTGCTTGTAGCCAATAGGTGAGAAGTTAGCTTCATGGGAGGACTGACATTTTACATGATCATCTTTTAGTTTCAAAAGAAGTAGATAGAGAAGAATGTACATCAGTCAAGCAATTAGCCGGTGTCCCCTCAGGTATTTGCCTACACATAATTTAAGTTAGAAAGTAGTTATGTACAGGAAAGAGAAATAAAGAAACTTCCTGGACATTCAGAAGGTATGAAAATTATTCCTGCGATGGCTGATTGTGAAAGGTTTCATGATGGAAGGATAGCTTTTAAATTATTAAAGGTATGATAGTGACATGTGTTGCTTGGTGGGTAACAAGAAAAATTCAGAATGGACTGTCAAACCGGAGAGGAGGAAAGCTGTAAGATGGGCACTGGGAAAGTCGTTTGGTGTGATGGAACCGCAGAGGCAGTATAAAGAGGAATGGAGTGTCCGGTAAGAAAAGTCTTGAATGCCAGTTTCATGAAAGATTTAGAAAGCTGATTTGCAAGCAGAGAAGTTGAGTCTTACTCAGCATGAGAATTTTCTCCCTGGAAGGATTTGAAAGAGAGAAATGCTTTGAACAAAACTACTCTAATTTTACTTTGGGTTAGGGTAGAATATATGTGGCCTCAGGGGAACATTATGACTTTCACGGTCCCCAAGTACATTTTTCTTTGTGGTTCTTTCCTTCACTAGAAGACCTATAAAAATATTTTCTGAATACTTCATTATAAGAGAAAATATACTAATAGTAAATATGAAATACTTTCTTCAAACCAATACCTTATTTTTCTTCTGATTGTAAAGGAAATTAACATATTTTGGGCCCCCCTAAAATATCATAGGCCCTAAGCATTGTGCTTTCTGTTTGATACTTAAATTTCCTCTGTCTCACCCACAGATCAACTGCACTATGAAGCGGACTAAGTAACTGGAAGGTAAAGATGTGACCAGTGTGGCGACTGTGGTAAATGTGGCAAAGGAAAGAGACTTCAAAACCAATGTTCAAGAATTAACAGGGAAGGGGATTCTTTGGGAATAAAGCAAAAGAGTACCAATATTCTCTGGTTTCCCCCAACTAGTCCCGGGAAAATTGGGGAATGGATGAGATTTCCCATTTCTGTTGTGATACTCCCCTCTGCCTTCTCCACAAATTCATACTCTCTGATGTTTTGAAACTGACTTTGTCTCCTATGCAGACCTGGCAGTTGACCAGGTAGGGTATTTGATAAAATTCATAATTTTTTCTGCCTTAAACTATCCCCATGGTTACGCATATCTAATTGCCTGAGTCTTACCCATTTTTCTGGAAATCCTTCTCACTCTCTTGTTGATTCTCCCTTGTGTGCCCAACTTTAATTCTAGAACACTTTTCTGTAGGTACTATTAATCTACTGCACTTCTAAATACAGAGGTATCCAATTCTTTTCCATGGATCTACATTATATATGTGACACACTTATATATTCATGCTGGATACATCTTTGTCCTTTATACTTGTTAACCAACTGCCCAACTGGCATGCCTATTTGAGAATCTGATAGGTGGCTCCAGCTTAATTTGTCTAAAATTGAACTCAGGATGTTGCTCTGCACATTCCACCTAAATCCTTCCTCATATCATTTAGTGCGAGAGCAGTTCTGTTAAATATACCTTTAAAATTCAATTAGAAGTTAACCAGGTCTAATAACGGTCTCCACCTCCATTTTTTTCTACCTTAGGTTATCTTAGAAGCTTGCTAAATATTCTCCCTCCTGGCCCCTTGTCCCTATTCTTAAAGCAGTGGCGATTCTCTTAAAATATGGAGATCATGATACTCTTATGAGAAAGATACTCCAATAATAACTACCCACCCAAGAGAAAATGCTAATTGTAACTTACAAGATCATGTACCAGGCTGGGGATATAGCTCAGTGGCACAAGCACCTGCCTGGCAAGCACAAGGTTCTGAGTTCGATTCCTGGTGCAAATAAATAAAAGATTGCGCATGGTCAGTCTCCTGTTGGCCTCTGTTTTCAGTTCCTGCTGTTCATGTGCTCATTACCTCTTACCTAGACATATGACGCTCCTTGTCCTTCCTTGAACATATCTGCCTCTGCTTCAGAGCTTTTGCCCCTATCATTTCTTTTGCCTACAGAGCATTTCCTTCGGGTATTAGCCCAGTTTACTCAAAACACTACTCCATAGTTCAAGTCTCAAGGAATAGCTTGTTGGTCAATCTCCAACTACTTAAAATTACAATCACAGGTCATCATATCTCAGTTCTTGTTCTAGATTTACTAGTAGCTTTTAAATATAAACTCTTACGTTTCCAATACTACAACTCCACTGGCTGAAACCTAAGTAAAGGCTTGATGCATAATATGTGCTAAATAAATTTCTATTATTTACCAGTGATTTATTCATTCACTTTTCCTTGCCAACTAAGGACTTTGATTTACTCTTGTTCTCTCTGCCACACCAAATTGTGTCTTGTTCTTCTACCTCCTTTCTTCTAAATTCTGCTGGGTAACTAAGCCTGATAAATCAAAGTAAAGAAAGTCATTCAATATTTTTACTTAATACAAACTTTCTTTTTAATTTGAGTGAGAGGACCTCAGGAATAATCTATTTGTGGATTTCTGAGATTACCGCTGAGTCAGTTAATGAAATCATATGGTAGAAACCACTTCTTTAATCAACACACATCGACAGTTACCTATGTCCCACAGAGTGAAGTTGTCTTAGGTAGTTTTTTTATTTATGGAGCATAGCCAAATAGGAAGTAAAACTGCTCCTTGGAACTCTACATATGAGGCAACTGTAAATATCTGACTGCTCAAGTGTATGCAATTCTTCTAACTACATTTTATGAATGGAAAACAATACATTGAATATTTGACTTCTGATATTAGTTCCACACTGTTTTTTGCAGTTACATTTTATTTGGGAACTCATATTTCTTTCATGTTTAATATAATAGCAATATGGGAAGGTGTTAGTAGACATCTTTCCAAAGTTCCATTGCAGCTAACAAGTCTTCTTGGTTTGTCCATTTACGTATTTAAAATACTGTAAAGGAAAGTTCCAATCATGTGTTCTTCATACTAAATGTAAGCGTGTGGTATGTGTGTGTGCAAGTGTGTATGTGCAAGTGTGTGTGTCTTTAGGGGTAGGTTCACATGGTATTCGGTAGGAATTGAAAGAAGGATGTATTTGCCTTCTTTTTTGCACCACAAAAACTAACATAGAAGTTTTCAGTGGAATTTGGCAGAATTTGGCTAAATTAAATTATATATAATATATGCATTTATGCCTGCATATTTGTATATGTTTTAGTGAGAACACACAAATCCTTCTTGAAAATAAAATATAAATGTTGGATAGTTTTGTCTATACAAGAACAGAAGACAAGCCTATCTGCACTGACAGTATGAACTGAATACCTGTTCTTGGGCACTAAAAAGTCTCATCAACATTTTCCCTCAATGTTCTGAAAATCTTTCTAGTTCCTTTCTGGGGCTTGTCTCTCTCTTGCTCTCTTCCTCCACCAACTCCAGCTGATACCCACTAGTGATGACATATGCAGGTTGTCTGTCTATTCCCACCACAGTGACACAGATCTCTTTCAAGGCCTTGTAATTGTGTGGAGTAGCACAAAAATATTTGCTCTTTGTCTCTGGGTCCTCACACTGAATTTTTGAAACTCTTGAAATTTCAAAGCGATAGACAATGCGTTTTCTTATTCATAACAAACCCCTTTTGATTACATTTGAGTATTTGCTAGTGATTTAGGGGGAACATCTAAAACATTTGTCTACATTTTGCTTATATACTGAGACTTTGTGGGAGTCTGAGATTAAAAGCAGCAAACTAATCTGGTGGAGTAAATTTCAAGATAAACCAATGTTTATGCTGTAGCATAGTCACTGCTTCCTGCTCTTAGCGAGATCTGCTGTGAGAAGTAGGAGGAAAAAAGCCCATTTAAGAATATTTCAGTTCTTCCCGAAAGAAAGTTTGCACAAAGATAGAACAGAGAGAAGCTTCGTTGCTGAAAAGATTATCATTAAAAAGAAGCCAAGCACTTCAGATGACAATAGGAAAAATGGCTTGAGAGTATGTCTGGAGTCAGTAAGACCCCCGCTTTTGTAGGCTCAAGGGTACAAACCTATAACATTTTCATTTGAGAAAAAAGGCCTCATACACCATGCTAGAGAAGGGCCAAAGAGGTAACTGGTCTTCTGATTGATTTTAGGTTTATAATACTCAGCCATGCAGGCGCTCTGAAACCTGTGCAGCCATGGTACACCACAGCTGGTGGCAGAGCTCAGTGTCAGCCACAATGTGCTGTATTTACAGGCCTGCAGAACACAGGAAGCAAGGAGGCTTTCCCTCAGATTTCGATAAGAGGGCTAGGAGGTCTGGCCCAGAGAACCAGACATGAAGCTACAGGATTTAATGCATGTCCTACTAGTTATCCGTCTTGCGTTGTCTGTTTCCCTTCTATAGCCTTATTCCACCCTTTTGTGAATGAGAATGCTTAGCCTGTGCCAGTGTTTAGCTTTTCTTTTGATTTTTACTTTATCTAGGAGTTTGCTTTGTCTCAGAGGTTTGGCTACACTAGATTTATTTCACATAAAAAGATGTGCATGTGTCCTTAAGGCAACAAGGGCAGCAGTATATTTCGTGTCTAGATTTCCCTCCAAAGTCTCAGAGAAAGGGTTTTGGGAAAGTGAGTAGATTTTGTCACAGTGACTAGGAAAGTGACTAAGATACACACACACACACACACACACACACACACACATGAAATGCTAAATTGGTTTTAGTTCACAGTAGTATTTAGTGGGGTTGGCTACCAACTCCCCTTACAGAAGATACTCCCTTAGAACATTACAATTATGGAAAGAGAAAGTGCTTATTAGGAAAATATCTATCTATCATAAAAGTGAAATCTATTCTCCTTATCAAGATTGTGTGGATTTTAATAAAATATGCAATGTACAAACAAAAGCTAGAGCGATAAAATACTTGTTTCTAAATTCTACTGCAGGATTGTGAGTAAGCCACTACAAAAGAGCATTCAAATTTTCTGTTTAGTTTGATCTGAGGGCTGGGGATATAGCTCAGTGGAATAAGCGCCCACCTAGCAAGCGCAGGGTCCTGAGTTCAATCCCCAGTACCGCCAAAAAAAAAAAAAAAAAAAAAATTTAGTTTGATCTGAAATAATTTGAAGCAGGGGATTGAATTTTGATTACCTTTTAGCAATTGAAATAATTTCATCCTCCTCTTTTGGCATTTCCTTTTATCTCTGCCATGACCTAAGTCTTGCAAAGTGACCACCTAAGGGTTGGCCCGCATGAAATCCTCTCTCGTTTCATCCAGAACTAACATTACCCGCACAGTCATCCTTATTTAAGCACCCCACAGAATTACATTGCCAATCTCATTGATTCTATTTCTCTCAGAACATTTTAGTTCTGATCTCCTCAATTTTCATCTCACTCAGAATTTCTCGGTTGAACATTGCAATATATTCTGACTAATCTGCTTCCTGTCACTTTCTTCTGCCTCCTTCAAATCCATTTCATGAGCCTTACTTGCTGCTTTTATCTTTATTATTTGATTGACTGATTGATTGATTGAGATTTTTGAAACAGGGTCTCACTGTGTAGTCCAGTCTGCCTTTGAACTCACTATGTAGCAATCCTAGCTGGCCTCACCCTCACCATGACCTCCCTGTCTCAGCCTTCTAAGTGCTGGGATTGTAGGCCTGTGCCACCATGCCTCACTCTTACTTGCTGTTTTAAAACATCTCATCAGTCGTTTTGCTTCTTTTGTTTTTCAGAAGTGTTCATTTCTTTCTGTGTCATTGGATATTTTACATGCTCCAAGTGTTGACTGAAAGTCATTAACATAACATTAACTGATGCACTGGATACATATCAACATCTTATATATAAAATATAATTGCCTAATATGCACAAGGTTCTGTGCTAGGCTCTGGTAATAAGGTATTTAAAAGGATAAAACGTGGTACTTACCTCCCTGAGATAGGATCAAAAGGAGAAGAAAGACCAAATGGGTAAGCCCAGGTGGAAACTACTGAAATAGAAAGGTTTAATGCCTTTTGTTATATGACCAAATTCTCTATAGATACAAACTTCTCTTCACACCGCTACAGATTTCATGTAAGCCACGCTGCATCGTTTTCCTTTTCTCTGCAAAGACCTAATCATGTGTTGCCTTTCCTTATTGTTCTGTCTCCATTTGGAAAGCCTTTCTTTCATTTCTGCCATTTAAGGTCCCGCTCCCTTTGAAGACCCAATTCCAAAGTCTTCCTTTATCCACTAAGTCAGAATTGATTGCTCCGTCTCCTGCACCCTTGCAGCATATCGAATTTCAATTTGTACAGTGACTTCCTTATCAGTCACTCCCACTAGATGCATCCTCTGGGAGGGTGGAGGCCGAGCCTGCCGCTGCCAGCACAGCACCTTGTGCCGAGCATAAATTTAGATCATGTTTGTTGAACAGATGAGAAATATAATTTAAATTTATTTCCTCTTGCCTTGCAGACAAAATAGCAGTTTGTGATTATATTTTTTTCATTTTTTTAACCCACTGCCATGGAGGCTTACAGATAGGGGAAAAAAATAGGCGTTCTTTGCAACACAAATTAAAGCGAGGAACTGAAGCCTCAAAAATGTTGTTTCTCAATTATCCACTAATGAAAACTAATCAAAAATCATGAGTGATAGCTATTTCTGAGTTTGGGGGTAATTCTATGTATAGCACTTCATTAATGAATTTAAATTAAATTTAAATTTATCTGTCACATCTGCAACTGAGCTGGGATTTGTTTCTCAGTAATATTTTAGTCATTTAGGCTCAAAATTTTAGCATTTTAACCGATGATTTGATTTGTCTATTTTACAAAAAACTCAAGCGCTTTGTCAGTCAAACCTCCGAGGGTAAAATCCATGGAAAGTAACTGCAAACTGTGAGTAGGAAAGATAACAGAAAAGCCCTTATCATCTTATAAAAATCATAAGGCATTCGCTAAACTTGCAGCCTAATTTAGGTTTTATTTAGGGAAATAGTAAAACTTGAAAATCCATTAGTGCACTGCTGTTTCCAGTGCTGGCCACAAACACAGCTGTTTCAATGTAAAATTATCTTAGGCATAGCCTGACATTAGGAAGCAGTTTTGGGCAACATGATGTGCATTGGTAAACCTATTAAGATGCAGCTGGCTGACACAGGAATACTGAACACTATTGTAAAGTAAGATTCTGTAAACAAATAGGAAAAAAATTCATTCAAACATTCAAGAGTCTAAAATAAGGAGCATCAGAAGTTCACCAGCAAGTTAGGTGAAAGACACGGGAAATGGTTTACAGAAAGGAAATCCTTGAGGAGCATGAACAGTAAAACTGAAGAATGAAAAGTGGAAAACTAATGCCTACTGCTAGCTTTCTAAAGGTATCTTAGTCTATTAATGATCAGCCAGTTCTAAAATACATTTTACTCTCAAATACAGGCTGTCTGAGATATAATGTATGTGGTCAAATTCATTCTTCTAAGTATTGTAAGACTATAAGTTTTGTTGCATATACATAGTCACACACTCACTGTTGCTAAAATGGTGCAGAATAGTTCCATCATCTCCAGAAGTTTTCTTATTTAATTCCCAGTGTTTTTGAGGAGTCTTATGAATTCCCACATAGCCTGACTTAATTCAGCCTAAGAAGTCAGGCTGAAAATTGTGTGCACTGCAGGAAGTCATTTATCTATATTATTTAAGGTTTTTTATAGTTATCTATATTTATTCATTCTTCTATAATGTAGACAATCAGGACAGGTTTTACTCTTAGGGCCTTGATGTGAGACTAATGATTGGAATGGCAGCCTGAGCAGAAATTATGGGAAGTTGATACTATTTTTATATATGGGTATATTTAACAAATGAAAATTTATCAATTTCTGTGATGTTTGACTTATGCAATTTTCTACATATGGTAATAAAAAGTTTACATCTTTCTCAGGAAAAGCAATTTCAAAAAATGCTGCAGAATTCCTGAGTCAGACTCAAAAGCGCACTAGAGGCTAATTGTTTCCAGATGGTGTTCTCTTCCTTTCTGATACTCTTTTCTTTTGCCTATTCTTTTCCAGCCATACTGGCATCTTTGTTGTGCCAATCACACAAACTGTGCATTTCACTCAAGTCTTTGTATTGGTTGTATTGTTTACAATACTTTTTAGCTGTAAATGTGATCAGCTTGTTTTCTAGTCTTTGTTCAAATGCACTGCTAGTATAATGTATCTCCACCACCCCTTTTATTTTATTTATTTATTTATTTTTTTTTTTTTTGCGGTACTGGGGATCGAACTCAGGATCTTGCGCTTGCTAGGCAAGCGCTTATTCCACTGAGCTATATCCCCAGCCCACCACCACCCCTTTTAAATGTGAAACTTGTTCTTCACTATTGAAACAATAGATATCATATATTGAGAAGCAATTATTAATATGTTGGATATTCAGTTATTGACATAACTTGGTTTTCTGTTAGTCATCAAGTGGGTCTTTCAAGTAATCAGTTATGTTTATGAATTTGGAAATCAAGATACATCAATTGAGATGTATCAATTAGGACACTGTGGGCCTAGAAAGATATTAAACACCTTGGCTCTGTTAAGTTACCAAGAGTGAGAACAGAAGGACAAGAACTGCACACTGACTCTAAGAGGCTATGAAGAAGGAAGAAAATGTTGAGAAAGAAGACCAAAAAGGAGAAATCATGGAGGCAGGAGAAAAATCAAACTACTGAGTTGTCCTTGGGATCAAGGAAATAAACTATGGAAAGAAGAAAGTGGGAAGTCATGTTAGATCCTGCTTAGAGTTAGCACGGACGCATAATTTGTTATCCAAACACATCTGAAAGGAAAAGCCATCCTGAGCAGCTGCTTTAGAACAGAACAACTGTCTGGGAAATCAGGATCTATATAAATCAAGTGAGATGAGGACTGAGATCTGACAGATCTAGCAAAGTCAAGGGTATAGTGGCAAGATCAATCAGTGCAAGTAGCAGAGTTGTGGAGGTCTAGTAGGCTGCGTAGCGTCCCTTCTGAAACTCTTGGAACCTCAAAAAGTGACTCTTTGGAAATATGGTCTTTACCCATAAAGTTCATTAGGGTGCAAACTGAATTTGTACCGGATTAGAGAGCTCTTTCAGCTCCATGAGAGCTTACTATGTAAGGAAAAGAGAGGGCCCACAGGGCAACAGAAATGAAGAGGGCAAGAAAGCGTGGAGCTGTGCTGCCACAAACCGAAAACCGCTGAGGCTACCGGGAGCTGGGAGACGCAGTGAAGCGCTCTCAGTTCGAACCTTCAAAAGGCGCAGGGCCCTGCCTGCCAACTGCTTAACTTCAGACTCCTGGCTTGAAGAGCACTGAGGAAATACATTTTTGTTACTTCAATTATTTTAGTACTAGTTAAGGCGGCCTTAAGAAACTAGTAGAGAAGGTAACAAAAGGCATATTGCAGTAAGTTTAATAGGGCATAGAAAATGAGAAATTAGATTCAGATAGTAAAGATGCTATTTTAAATATCTTGCAAACTTCAAGGCTTTCTTCTTTTCTTTCTTACTCTGCTTTTCCCACTTTCTGGTTTTTTTTTTTTAATGGAAACATTTCCACAATAAGCACTTGCATAAGAAACCGTATGCCAGGGTTTGCTTTTGGGGAATCTGATTCAGGACAAGATATAGTCATCCGTTGTAAAGAAAATAATTCATGAAGTAGTCTCCTATGTCTAATGTATTATTGTAGCATTAATCTAACAGGAGAATGGTCATTACTTATTAAAAATGTTGAGAGTATATTTAAAGTAAAATTTTGCTGAGGAGCATAAGGTTAGTTCTGAATTTAGAAGCATAATATGGATTAAATTAATATATATATATTTTTTGCTTTACTATGAACACCTTGGTTTTGGATATTTTACTTTGCTGGTATACCTATGTACATATATTTGCAATTCATAAATATGCACTCATAAATTATTAATACTGCAACAGCAAGCAGAAACTTTGAAATGACACCTAGGATTTGGAGGTAGATTTATTTACATCAACAGGCACTCATCGCGATCATTCCCAGAATATCAGGCCCTGATCTCTGGTGGTCTAGGACTTCTATGGGATAAGCCTGCAGAAAGTACAGAGACAGAATGGCTTGTCAACTGGAGGTTGGATTATACAATATGCATCACAGTGACCAGCTATGCATCACGGTGATGAGCCATTTCAAAGAGAGAGAAGCAACTGGAACTGGAACTGGAACAGGAACTATTATCTGTGCAAATAAGAAACAGAAGTATACTTCCGGGGCTGGGGCACAATTTCTGTTATGTTTCCCCCTTCTTTTAATTTCCCCAGCAAATCTTGGCTGGATATATTTTACATTACATATATTCTTCTAAGACACGCCCAACAAGAAGCAGTAACATGGAAATCCTAAAATAGGTCCTAGCTAAGCCTCCCAAGATTGTCTTATTGCAGAGTTTTTCTATAAATTGTTTTTAGGAAGAGACATAATTTAGGCCTGTCTGTTCTCTAACATTACTCTGGCAAGGGAATGACGGAGTTAATCTGATCTGGGAGAGGGTCCAGTGTGCCTGGGAGGCTCATCAAATCTTGGTCAAGTGTTTGACTGATTGTTCTATTCTCTGTCTGTACAATTTAAGGCAAAAACACAGCTAGCAGGGGGTCAGGAAGTGAGCATTGGGATGGGTAGCCTGAAAAGGCACAAAGATGAAGGGAACTAGGTATGCAGTAATCCTGTGAACTGTGTGCTCAGGCTTCAGCCATGCATGGACTGGTCAACATCAAGAGTGACCAGAGCAGGACCTTGGGTGTTTCATCTCTTCAGAATGAGCTGTCTGGTCCAGGTAAATTTTTCCAGTGGATCTAAGGGTGGGTTTCTGAAACTTTTAGAGGTAGTAGTGTATAGAAGTGTCTAAATGTATAACTGATCTTTTAGCTAAACTTTTGTGGAGCTAGTTACAAGCTGTTTCTGTAGGGTTATATTTCTTGTGGCTTGTATGCTTCATGTCAAAGGTAGGCCATATCTAGGGATGATTGTAATAACAGGACCCTATAAACTTAGTGTGTGTAGGGAATAGGAGGTTGTGGCCAGTGACACAGATGTTGAAGCCTGAGTTTGCTGCAGAAGTAGAGATGCCAGCACTGTTGTGTAAGCTTGCAGAACCTATGGTGGTGGCATGTCTGGCTCAGATTAAAATAGATCTTCCTGGAATACTGGATAAAGTTTTTTTGGCGGGGGGAGTTTGATGGCGTTCATATTTCAGTCAAATTCATCCCTGGAGGCAGCTTAAGCCTCTGGATCAGATTCTTTTACCTTGTAGATGGCAGGTTTCCAAACAGCAGCAGTAAGCAGTTTACTGTACACATCATCCCTTCAGGGGAGTTTTGGACAAAATAATTTTGTCCAAAGTGACCACAGCATATTTAGCATTCCCAAAAGCTACTTCTCTTTGTAAACAGGATATACTCAGCATCTGTCAAGGGGTCTGTTTTTAGCCCAGTACTGTATGTCGCACCTGGACAGTCAGGAGGCCTCAGTCTAAGGTGAGCTTGTCAGATTTCTTGATCAGGATTGCAGTGGTGGTTAGAATGCAGAGGGGCAGGGGGAGGCAGACTTTAGAGGCCACTGAGTTCTCCTAAGGACTGACAGTCTGAGTATGCATCATTGAACCTCTGGGAGGTTGACTCAAGGCTAGTTGGCTTTTGAGCCCAGAACTGGGGTCATTCCATTTAAAGGTGAAGGGGGTGCAGCTGACAGGAGCCAATTGAAGGCAGAAGAAGCCTTTTTTCTTTAGGTCCAGGCAGGTGTACCAACAGGCTGTGGGTGGCAGACAAAGGCAATGTACACAGAGGGCAGTTGTAGTGGCATTGGCAACTTGGAGAGGTTGAACTGGCTTATAGGTAGGAGACATATTGTTTGATGTGAATGGGGGTTGCCTTGGGGCAGATGTCAATTATCAAAGTGGCATGATTGGTAGCAAACCCCAGGGGTTAGTCCTTTGTCTGAACTTCTGGAAATGAGGCTCTCAAAATTTCAAGGTTATGATGATCAGGCATTTCAGGCTGATGTAGGTACTATTCTTCCTCTCAGGGTACAGTCTGGGTCAATATCAAGTCCAGGACAGTGGACCTGAGTGTTAGGGAGGCTAGACACATCCCAGGGAGAGGAATAGGACCCTCAAGCATGTACAAGAATTCATGTTTGATAAAGTGTCCATCAATCTCACAAGATCTGCTTTGGCAGAATTTCTTTTTAGTGTGGGCTCCAGTGGTTAACCAGTAATTTTAGACATGTTTATTGGTTTCTTGCTGTCTTTTTTGAGGTCTGCCATGAAAGTAATGTGGTACTGATCTACAGGCTCAGTTTAGTTGCACTTGGTGGAAGACTATGTTTGCCAAAGGATCAGAATCAACCAGAAGGGCAGGGACTTTTGAGTTTAACCAGTCTGGGGCCTCATCTAAAATATACAACATTCTTCAGTATTAACCAGCATCAGAAGGTGTTACTGACAGTCTTCACATGTTGGCAGATGGGTATTCAGGTGTACAGTCAAGCTGAGAGAGTTCTTCACCCCTTATGACAATTAAGTTCAAGTGAATTCATCTGGGAGAGTAAGAGGCTGTGGTGCACGAATGGAACTATTGGTTGTGGAATGTTAGGAAGAGGCAGATCAGATTTCAGGTCCTCAGGCAGAACAGAACAAAGATTTTCTGAGCTTGGCTGAATCTAAGAGCCTCTCAGACAACCTTTCAGGTTTGTTTTGATGACTAGGATGGCTTTCTTGCTGTACAGGACACAGATGCAGAGGCAAGGTGGGAGAGTTTTTAACCCTCTTATGGCAACCAAGTCCGAGTGAGCTAGCCTTTTATCTCAAGATTTTCCTAGATGAAGATGTTGGGAGCAGCTGGAGCTGGATATTGGTCATATGTGTGAGGGCAGGACAGAGCCAGAGTCCCTCAAGCAGTCAAGCTACCCTCAGTATTCACAAAAGCATCATCCCTGGACAATTACAGTCATCAGTCACTAGCAACATTACTTCTTCTGAGACTGATTTGCAAGAGTATAAAATAAACGCCCCTACGGTTGAAGTCAGTCCTCTTACCACTAGGTAACAGGTAACTCCACCTGACCCAGTTCTTGTGCTTGTTTTCCTCAGACTCACGGCCCTTTATCTCCTGTGTACAAGGAGAGACCAACAAGATTTCCTACAAAAGGGGCTTATGGGAGCAACTTTCAAGCAGAGGCTGTGTTGTTGATGGCCCAAGATGATTAATAGTCTCTTAGGCTGATGTGTGGCTGGATGTCTGTTTGTGTTTTCCATGACATCTGATCATGACTGATGTCCAGGCCCAGTGGCAAACGTGCTTCTATGAGGGTAGTTTTCCAAACTTTGGGATTGCAGTTATGTGCCTCAGGCTGATGCAGGTGTCATTTTCCTCTTGGGGAACAAGCGAAGTTGAATGTGCAGGGTTAAAAGAAAATGAGGCTGGCTGGCTTGGTGTGAAGGAGATGTCCTCCCAGACTACATTTTTGCCTGGCAGAAGGAGAGAAAGGCAAGAGCTGCAGTTGTCCTGGCAATGGTAACTTTCTTGACAGAGGAAGGTTTTGAAGGTAGGGAGTTCTGTTCCATTGTCTACCAGGCAAATCACAGGTTTATCCCATACTTTTACAAAGACTGCATGCTCTTGGGGTTCCAATTTGATAGAGCTCAGTCTGTCCTACCCAGTGAGGCCTGACAGGGTATAACTCATTTGTGAGGGCTGACAGTGCAAGTTTTCCTAAGTCAAAATGTGGAACTCAAAAGGAATTGTTGACAGTCATTGGGGCTGAACATTAGATGACACCATCTAATGGATAGGTGTGTAAGGATAGGTGTGTAAGCAGAAGACACTGGAAGGAGGGCTTCTGTGGCTGAATGTAGGCAATTGTTAGCTAGAACCAGTTCAACTGACTGGAAGTGGAGGAGCTGGAATAGTGGGGAGTAAAGGTGTAGGTGTTGGCAGCGTCTTCAACAAGGGTGCCAAGGTGGAATTCTCAGGGAGAATGGGCGTCTTTTCCCTATTTATTTTCTTTGAGATGCAAAGAGCAATTTTGTTTCATTTTTAACTCCACAAAATCCCCTTTTCCTATAGTCAGGGAATATGGGTTTTAGCTAACTAGTTCCCAATCTATCTCCCTGTGGTGTATGTTGCATGTATTTGAGCAATAATGCAAAAGACAGAGGGTGGGCGCTTCTCAGAGCAAGAATATTTGATGCCCACCTGGTCATGTCCCTCCAGAGGACTCACACATGATTTAGCTAAGGAGGATGTGAGGCCTTGGTTATGCCATATTTCCATCACCAGGGCACCTCAGGTGGTGCCCAGTCAGCCAGCATGACCGATCCTTCCCTGTCTTGGTGCACAGACAGAGCATCCTATTGCTTACACTCTCCATTCCACTAGCAAATTCATTCAGCAGGCACTCAGAGGTTAAACATTCCAATCCCCTTCCCTTGTAGGTGGTTTTAACTAACAAGAAATGAGGAAGCTCTTCTGCTTGAATGGAGCAGGACTAACAGACCAACTAACTGAATTGCCCCCCAGAAGTCTTAAGGAATCAGGCAGAGAGACAGAAAGATTGTGAACATCTCCCTTTGGGGTCAGATGTGAGCAGCTCAAGCAGTAAGTCAGGAATCCTCCTCCAGACCTCTGAGGGGACTCGAGAAATCTCAAGGGTGTGCCTTCCATCAATATCTGGAGAGGTCCTTGTTCCATCCCTGAGATCCAGGATCCCTGATCAAGAGATTACCATAGACAGTCTTTCTGATTGCCAGATGCAATGGCAAGCACAAACACTGGAAAGACACCAAAGATTTGGAGGAAATGTTACAGTTACATCAACTGGCACTTGTCAGTATCATTCCTGCAATATCAGGCCTTGATCTCTGGTAGTCTATGGCTTATAAGGGACAAACATGCAGGAAGTCCAGAGGTAAGATGGTTGTCAGTTGGTAGCTGGTTTATACAATGTGCTGCACAATGACCAGCCATGTCTGAGAGAGAGAAGCAACTGGAACTGGAATAGGAGCTGTTCTCTGGGAAACTAAGAAACTAAAGTATACTGGTTGAGAGGAAGATATTTTCTGTTATAATATCATAAATTCAGTTAATGATACATAAATATAATCAAATATAACTTAGGAACACCCACTACGTAGGAAATGGAAAATAATAACTATGAAGTATTCTCTTCCTTATACTTTTACAGTAAAAGTAGTTTCCAGTGGATAACTGAGCAAAACTGAGTAAAATTTACCAGGATTACAACCAATTTCAGTTTTTTATAATAAATTGGAGGCTCAAATTATTAATGTGTCTTGGTGACATTTTTCTCGTTGCTGAGACAAAATACCCAACACCCAAAATGAAGGAAGGAAAGATTTATTTAGCTTACAGTTTATGGAGGTTTCAGTCCATACTTAGCTGCTTCAGAGGCAGAGTGGCACATGGCAGAGGGCAAACTGTTCAGAGCAGCAGAGCACAGCAAAAAGCAACCAGCCAGAAGGGAGGAATGGCTGCAAGCAGCCTCTTCTCTTCCCTTACTTTGTAAACAACCTACCCCCACCCAGAGGGCATGTAGCTCTCACACAATCTCCATGCCTTCCACTTCCACAGGTTCAAGATGTTTACAAAGTAAGCCCTCTGGCTTCCTGCTGAGTCACTCAGCCAAACCTCTAGATTCCCCAACTTGACACAATGTATCAACCATAACATAGTGTCTCACAGTTTACACTTGTAGCCTTAATATTATGAAGTATTTGTGTCTTATTCTGAAATATCTTACTTAGGAGGAAAAATTTATACCCTGCTCTCTTGCTAGTTAATCTAAGGTTGTGGACTTTTTTTAAAAAAAAAGATAGGATTTTCAGTTACTGGAACATGACATGTTGTTTTCCATTATAAATTAAGGCTTTAGACAAAAGGAGTGGACATTATGAGAATCATCTCTTATTAAGCTTATACCTATATCTCTTTATTTTACAGTTAGTGAAATGTTTTTGTAAGGTCTTAATATATTATCAAAGCCATCTCTACTACTTCCTCCTGAGTGCTCTGTAAGTCTAGTGTCCATCATAGGTTTATAGATGAAACAACCATCATTTAGGTTCCAAGGCCAGGTACACATGCTGACTCCCCTTGATAAGTCACTTAATATTTCCATCTTTTTCCTTCTGTGAAAGAAGGACATAAAATCACATGCAATACAAAGAGAAGAGAAGCAGTTCTTCAGTATCAGTGTATAATAATTACCTATGTAAAATTAGCCTTTTGCCGCTTTGTGGAATTTTGTGGGAAACTGTCACAAGTCTCTGCCTGTGCATGGGTGACAGAGTGCCAGAGCTAAATGGGACCTCAAAAATCAAGTGAATCAGAGCTCTTTCCTTTAAGTCATGAAGATTGTGAGAGGCCGCAGGCCATGTGATTTGTAGGTGATGAAAAGTCAAATAAATACAAAGCATTTCTGTGATATCAGTGCAAAATACATTGTAATAATATTAGAAGATAACAAATTTTCTTGAATTTCTTTTTCTCTGTTTTGACGCATGATTTCATGGTGTAACCCAGATTGACTTCAAATTTACAATTCCACTGTCTCGTCCTCCCAAGTGCTGGGATTATAGGTGTGTGGTACCATGCCCAGGTAAGATAACAATTTTAAAAGGATGGTATTTTGTATGAAATGAATTTTCCTCAGATAAGTAGATTATGAAATGCTCAGGCATTTATGCAATGTAGTTATGTTACAGCCAGGAACTGGAGAAAAATATACCCTAATATCTAATTAATTATCCTTCTTCCCAACCCTAACTTGACACAAGTAAAATAGCTGGTGAATGTGAATATCACCATTGAAATGTAAAACTCTGGCACTTAGATATTATGTTGTTATCAGATTGATTTTGGTAAATGCAGTTGATAGAATGTTAGAATTATTGCCAAACTGAAATTAACCCTGTAGAGTGTGAATATCTTGACAGGGAAATTGTGAGTTTGGGCTCTCAAAATGACATTCATTGTCAGGTATATGTAGCCTTTAAAGGTCTGAGAGGCGTTTTTACTGTTGCCATTCATGTTATTTGCCACTTTGCCTTTGTTTTATGTTTACATGTTCCCACAATTCAAACTCTTCAAAGCCATGTCAGTTTCCTGGTCCCAGGAGAGTGTCATGAGCGTGACGAACAGGAGCGGCACTCTGCCAACCTTAAGGAGCATGATTTGGCCATTGTCATTGACATACTGAGACTGAGGGCCCATTCTAAGGGTTTTTGGTGACTAGCAACTTGTCTGCGTGACCTCAGGCTCCAGTATGCACTGCTGAGAAATCACTGCCCGCTCAGAGTCCTTGTGCGGAGGTCCTGAGGTGTTTTACTACAGCTAACACCAATGCTCCTCTTTACTTCTGTTTATTCATTTCTCCATATTTTGATAATAAGTTTGGTCTAAGCACTAAAACTGGGAAGCTCTTTCCCCAGAAATTTCAAGCCACAATTAGTTGTTGAGAAGCTAATTCTCAGCAAGAAAGAAAGACATCTTTCTGTCAGAACCAGGAAGTAGAGTACCTC
The DNA here is from genome assembly GCA_004027595.1 of Dinomys branickii. NCBI lineage: Eukaryota > Metazoa > Chordata > Mammalia > Rodentia > Dinomyidae > Dinomys > Dinomys branickii. The sequence continues at coordinate 44,193 of PVLD010002719.1, read as the reverse complement.
TCTGATACGAACTGAGGTATGTGTAATCTCTCGCCTCCCTGAAAGAAAGCACAATCTCCTATAGTCGAAGAAAGTTATCAATCAACTTTCAAAAGATTGAGTTTTATTTGGGGGAAATAACTCAAAAGCCAAATCTGAGCAGCACACTGCTCTGATAATAATTTAAAATGGTGATTGTGAAGGAGGGGGTGACTGATCAGAGAATCTCCCACAGAGCAATAGGGCAAGTCACGTGCAGAGGGAGGAATCCACAGGGGTTGCCTCAGTGTCCCTGGGATATGAGCCACTTGCATATCTGAAAGGTCGTTATAAAAAGGAGACTATACTTGGTCACTCCCAGGAAGGTAGATGCTTTCCAGTTTGCTTTCGTTTTCCAAGCCGCTCTGTGTGTTGCTCCTGCAGATTCAATCTACGGTCTTCATTGTCTCCATTTTTATGTTTACAGAAAAAAAAATATAACCCACTGATAGGTCTATTACATGTCCTAACGTGTTGAGTTGAAACATAAGCTAAAAAGGTCCTATTTCAGGACCTTCATGGTTATAAATCAAAGCTACACAATTTTGGATGCGGACTGCTGTATTTTTTTGTCTGTTAACATTGTTAACCTTCAACATATGCTACAAGGGCTTGCTGTCATTTGTGCTGTTCTGTTCCTTTGTTCTCTTATTCTGGGCTTCATGGCTTCATTCTGCAGCATACAACATCGCAGTATTGTGATATTAAAATTATTTTGCCCATTTTGACCTTGAAGAAACAAAGTAGATGTCAGGGTTTGATGAATGAAACCCTCACTTTCCCTTAAATAACATTTCACTGGAGTTTCACTCTGTATAATGCAAGACTTGGCCTGTACAAAACTGTGATATTGCCAAAAAAAGTATTATTTTAAAATGTATAAGTTTTTAAGGTGAACACTTAGAAGATCAAATCTATGTCATCCAAAAGATGTTCAAGACACTTATTTATAAAGAGTGTCATGGCTTGTATCAAGATGCCCTCCCAAAGCTTTATGTACTCATAGATGGGGCTTTTTAGAAGTGGATGGATATGGGGTTTATACTGGGATTAAGGGTGCATGATAACTACATTGTTTTAGCATAGTTCTGGGCATGGGTAATGAAAGCTCACTCTGGGTGTGGGAGACACCGATTAATGGCTTATAGAGTGGATGGAATTTAAAGGGACAGAAAGAAGGCAGGCTTGCTGCTGCTGCCTGCTGCCCGGTCCGCCATGCACTGTTTCTCCTCTGTGATGCCCCTCTGCCATGCTGCCTTGCCTTGGAGTCAGCTGATTACAGAATGAAACCACTGCAAACTGCAAGCCAAAATAAACCTTTCTCCTTATCTTGTGGTCGTTGGGCAGATTTTTTCAGCAATGAGAAAGTAGGACAGAGAGGCAGGTGCACAAGGGGGAGTAAGGTCATGAGCTGTGGATGGAGAAAACTGAGTACAGGCTTTGATCCTTGAAAAAAGGTAGAAGAGTATCTATTAGCCACTTAGCAGTTTACTCAGAGCATCATTCAAGTAACACATTTGCTTGTGTACTGCACCTTCTGGACCAAAAACTATGGAGCTTGTTTGTCATTTATTCAAAGCAAGGGGATTCATAAGTCATTTACAATTTAAATTAGGTATAGTAAGCCAAATTATTGAAAAATATGAGATAGTGAAACACCAACCATGGCATACATCACTGAATCTTCACCGTTATTTTTTTTTTTAATTTTAAAGAGTGTAGTAACAAAATAGCAAAATACCACCATCACAGACATAAACAAATCAAAGCAAGAGCTTTATAAATAATACAGGGCATCAAAACAAAATGATAGGAATTAACAGTGCTTGTTTTATTACATACTGTTATCTTCCACTACATTGCTCAGATTACCAGATGTCAAAAGGGAATATTATTCAAAACATAAAAGAGAATTAATAATAATTATTAAAAAACGTTAGATTTAAGATTTAGTGGGAGGATATTTTATTGAAAGTATACTACTCATATAAAAAAAAGGAAAGACCAGTGTGGAAGTGTAAAGTGTACTGCTCAAAAAGAGACAAAAAAGTGAAAAGGGTTTTGGAAGAGACTAGATACCACTGTCCAGAGTGTAACATTGTATTGTGTACTGAATGTTTTCAAATGTATCATACACAGAAAAATTATTGAATACATTTGATAAAACTGTCATTTGTATGTGTCCTGCTGTAGGACATTATGAAATTAATGAAAAAAATGCAATTTTTATCGCTGAGTAGTACACCATTATATATATATATATATATATATATATATATATATATATATATATATCAAAGCCCCATGGTTTTGTATCCATTCCTTGATTGCTGGGCACCTGGATTGCTTATAGGATTTAGCTATTATGAATTATGCTGCTATAAAGATCACTGTGGTATGATGTTGTTCATTCTTCTGGGAAGACATCCAGAAGGGGAATAGCTAGTTTGAATGGGACCTCTCATCCTAGTTTTTAAAGGAAAGTCCACACTGACTTCTACAATAGTTGTACCAGTCTACATTCCCACGAACAGTGGAGAAGGGTTCCTTTTTTTCTACATCCCTTCTAGTATTTGTTATTGGTTGAATTTTTGATGATAGCCACTCTTTCTGAAGTGAGGTGAAATCTCAATTTTGTTTCAATTTTCATCTCTCAAATGACCATTGAAAAATATCAGACCCCCAAAATTCAAAGATTCCATCCAGAAATGGGCATCTAAGATGAATAGGCATTTCTCAGATGAAGAAATACAAATGGCAAATAAATACATGAAAAAATGTTCTACTTTATCATTTTAATATGTGAACTGAAGTGATTCTTGGAATAACTTGGCAAAACAGCAGATAACATTGAGCACTCAATCTTGCTATTTTTTGCAAGAGGCTGTAACTATTTTCCCCATTTTTTCAGCTTTTACCAGCAACTTGACTTTGTCTTTTTTCTCCATGTCTTAAGTTTTTTAAACTACCAGAGCCCAGTACCATTCTTTGATTTCTCTTCACATGCTCCTAGGGAAGGGCACCTCCAGCTCTGTTCTCAGAGGTACATCATGGCTTTTATATCTTAGTCCCTTCAATTCTATAAGCAAAGATCGTCCAGTTTCCTAGTGCACAATGTCCCCCAAGCCACATGATAGTAAGGCTTATAGTTTTGAGCTTGAGAATGACAAAGGTCATTTTCCTTTGTATCCTCATGCTATTTTTACAAGGAGCATTTGGAGTTGACCAAAATTTGTTTTACTATGCTTCAGTTTGCTTTATGAGAGACAATTTCTTCTCTCAAATAGAACATGAAACTTGAAGTCAGTGGATGTTGTTTCCTACTCAAACTATCCTGCCTACAAGGCCATTGACTTTTGGCATTTGATTTATCTCTGAAATGCAGAGTATTGTTTTGCTTTTAATATATAAACCTAGGCTCAAGGTACATTTTTTTTATTTTAAAGAGAGTAAAAAGAAAAAAAAAAGAAATAGAAATGATACAGAATTTCAAAACAAGATGATAGAAATGTAACAATGGTTATTATACTGCATAGTGTGTTCTTCAATGTAGTTGTTCAGACTGCCAGATATAGCCATGCAACACTGATCAAATAATTAAGGATTAACTGATCCAATCAATAAACCAATCAAAATTAGTAGTGCAATTGTCTTAGCTAGTACTTCCTGCCCACTTTTGCAGTGAGGATCAGCTGAAAGGATGTTATATGAAAATTTGTCATATAAATATTAGTTGATGTTTACTCTATAATTAATACCTAACACAAAGGATTGATGTTTAATTAAGTGGTAATGACTATAAAGTAAAATGTAACATATTGAACAAATGTATATGCTGCCTAAATCCATGTATGAACGGTACTTTAAACAGGGACAGATGGGATAAAGTGAAGACGTTGCTTATGGAGGCCTGTGTTTGCAGATGGATGAAGGGTGGACTCTGAATGGTGCACGGGAACAACAGACAGCCAGAAAGAGAACACATGGTCCTGAAGAAGACAAAGCAAGAGTCCAGACTTTCTAGTCCATAAAATCCTTCAGAGGGACCAACTATCATGAAAATGTCTTCATTAACAATACATTCCCTTGTTACTATTAAAACAGACTCAGAGGCTGGGGTTGCAGTCACCTAGTGGTAACTGAGAACAGAGTAAAGCTTGGAATCTTGGCCTTCATTTTATGTCTGTTTCCTGTGTATTTTAAAACTTTGGCTCAAACTCCTGCTGAGGTCCACATGTAGGCTGTCGATTAAGGTTTGTCTAACAACTATTAACACAATTTCTTTCAGGTCTAAAGTTACCACACTCATGTCTACCCTCTTCAAGACGGAGAACGCCAGCGTGGAAGTGACATAAGTATTTTCAAGATTGGCAGGAACTTTCCGTTCTCTGTTTGCTTTTGTCAGCTTCCCTGTGACTGGAACAAAATGTCCGATGCCTACAATTTAATGGAGCGATATATTTTTGCTCTTAGTTTCAGAGGTTTCGTCCATGATCAACTGACTTGACGGCCAAAAAATTAAAACTCTGAGAAAAGGACATGAGAGTGGAGCATTGCTCAATGCGTGGCAACCGGGAGGGTCAGGAATTGGATGTGTCCTCAAGGTCGTGCACCCGGGGCAGAGATATAGCTCAGTGGCACAAGAGCCTGCCTGGTAAGCACAAGGTCCTGAGTTCAATTCCCAGTACAAAAAAAAAAAAAAAAAAACATACAAAGTACTACACTTGTACTTATGGGGCTGGGGATATAGCTCAGTGGAATAAGCGCCTGCCTAGCAAGCGCAGAGTCCTGAGTTCGATCCCCAGTACCGCCAAAAAAAAAAAAAAAAAGTCGTGCACCCATGGCCCACTTCCTCAAACCAGGGCTCTCTCCTAACAGCCCACCGGGCAATGAACTTATCAGTGAGTTAGCCCATTCTGAGGCCCCTGTCCTCATAATCCAGTAACATCTTTAGACTTGTTTTCATTCAGTATGATGAACAATCAGCATTAGCATAGCTGATGGTAACAAGTTCTGCTTCGCACCCCCTGGAACAGCAGTGGAAAGGTTCCTCTCATTGTCCAAGGCTTGACCTTTCCTTAGATTTCAGGAAAATCAGATCCTCTCAGACTGTCCCTTGATGAGACCAATGCTATCACGCAGACACACTCACCTCACTGGCATTGCAATTCCCTTTCTAGGGACAAGGACCTTCCTGGAGCCACTCCAGCACAACCAGTCCGGAGGTAACCATCAACAAGACCACAGCCTGACTGCATTAGCTACTTGGCCAGGTTTGCAAAACCCCAAACATTGTTCTCTTCTCTTTTTCTATGAAACCTCAATTTCTGCCAGGCCCTGAGAGATAGCTCTGGAACCTCTTTATTTTTCCTTACCAGTGTGGCCACGCAGACCTAAGACTCTCTTTCTGTCTTCGCCACTGCTTATGTCCTTCATGGCATTTTGAGACAGGTGGTCCTGGCTGGTCGCTGGGATAGTATAGTGCTGAGGCTTCTGCCCTAAAACTGGTAACATTGTTAACTGTAAATAGCATTATAAGGATTTTTATATCAGATCCCATAAAAATGTTGTCTAAATATCCATAAAATGCGGCCGGAAATCCCATACGTTATAAATTTGACCAGTGAATAGGAACCTGTAATTGTAGTCTTTGATTTTTTTAACAGAGAGAACAAATGGGACAAAGTCAAATAGGATTTTTAGCAATCTCCTAATTTTAGTGTTTTTTAGTAGGAAGCATCTATTTTAAAAGTATTCAATTATAGTTAGGTGTACAATTAGTGTATCTAGCCCAACCTCAGTAATGAAAATATATTTCAATGCCCATTGTTTCTTGGTTACCATGATTAGGTAGTATAAACAACAGTATGTACTTTTCCACAAGTTCAATAACTTTTTTTGAAATGCAGGAATACACATTATTAACTGTCAATTTATTTTATTGTCTTAAGCCACTATAATAGATAATAAGTTTTTCCTGTAATGAGCAAATCTTCTAATCAATAATTAGCTACCTGCGTATAAAGCTAGCGATCTTCAAAATCACTGCTATGTACTTGAATATTAAGACCCTGAGGCAAATATTATGTTGTGTCTATTGTTGAAAGATACTCATAAAAACACAGAAAGGTGAGGTACATTTTCATTTTATTGCTCTTAGTTATTTAGTAGATGTCTACCACAGTTCCAAGTTCATTGAATTGAATTATGTTAAAGTACATAAAGCATATAAATTTGGAGATAGAAAATCCATTTTCTGCCCTTGGTGATGACATTCTTAGTTGATAAGATATGATAAAGACTCAGATGAAAATAGTTTTCATAAATTTGATGAGGTCTCATTTTCAGGCTTTTAGCTTTTTTCAATTCAAATATATATACATTTTTAAAGGATAGGGATAAAATACAAAATTTTTTTTAAATTTTTTTGTCTTTTTGAGACAGGGTCTCACTATACAGTTCAGGCTGGACTTGAGCTCACTTTGTAGCCCAGGCTCACCTCAAACTCCCAACATTCCTCCTGCTTCAGCTTCCCGAGTACTGGGATTACAGGCGTGCACCACCTAACCCAGCTAAAATGCAAATATTTTAGTGACTAGTGTCATAATAGCTTTTTACAAATTTTGTTCTTTATCTTGCCATTTTAAGGCTAGGCACACAATATTAAAGGTTTTCATGTAAAGAAAAATTGTCCTAATCATTTTAAGCATTTCCATGCCAATGAATTGATAATATAAATAAAAGAACTACTGACTAAACTTCAGCTCAAAATTAAACTATTTCACATCAGAATTTTTTGTTATTTCCTTCAAAATTTTTAGCTTTTAAATATGTAAATCAATAGGACAGTTGAAAGAACTGTGAAATGAAAACTTCACCAGGATTTACTAATTATTGTTTTATAACATTTGTCCTCCCTCTCTACAGAGGGAGAGAGAGAAGCTTTCTATATGCTTTACATTTGCTAAACCATTTGAATTAAATAAGTTTCAGCCAGCCTCACAATACACTCCTGGGTAATTCAGCATTCATAATCTAAAAATAAAGAAATTCTCATGTACAACCACAATAGCATAGTTCCTAAGGGAAACTAATTTAATATTCTCAATAATATATGGTACACATTAGATATCCTGACTTGTCTCCAAAATGTCTTTTAAAACTGCTTTTTGTTGATTGTGCTTCATTTTGTCTTAAAATCAGGACATAAACGAGGCTGATCTAGTACCAGGAAAATTTTCATTTTTACATTGCGTATAACACAATGTCCTTTGTACTTTTGATAGCTTTTGTCTTCAAACTGTATTTCTAACTGAGGCAAATGGTTAATTAAAGACAGACACAAACTTGACTCAGTCATTACTTTCACAAATCTTCACTGAGGGTCTGTTGTGTGCCATCCTTGGTCCTAGACTTGAAAATATAATGGTAAGTGAACAAGACAGAGAAAAAACACTTGTTCTCCTGAAACTTGGACTTAGGTGAAATTAGAAAGACAGATAGAGATGGACACACATACATAAAGTATGTTCAGGTAATGGTAAGTACTATGAAGGAATCCAGCAGGATATTATGATAAAACAGAGTGTTGTTCTCTTCTTTCAGTGAACAGGTTGAGAAAGATCTTTTTATAAAGTACTATTGATGAACAGTGCCACTGAAAATGCCGTTGGAAGGTCCTCCTGAAAGAAGGAATAACTTGTACCAGTGTGCTGAGGCCATAGTGCTTAGCAAATGTTCTAAGGAAGGCGTTGTGTTTAGACCACATAGTCTGTTGGGCGGTCCTGTGAAAGATACCATTACCTGCAGTTTCTCCAGAGTTCAGACAATGCTTCCCAATAGACCCTGCCATTCTACCAAGGTGGTACTCTGAGGACAAGGCTGGCAGTTCTCTAATGAGTTGCAGTCAACCACACACTCTGGGTATCTTCTCCTATTACAGCAGGAAAAGGTAACAAAGCAGAGAAGAAACGAACGAATATCAGGACACAGACCAGAACAGCTGTTTTCTCAGAAATTAATTTCTTAAACCAGACTTGGTGGTTGTTATGGCTTATATGCAGATGTCCTCCGAAAGCCTCATGTGCACATAGACAGGGCTTTGGGGAGGACGCTGGATCACAGATGCGTGATACTGGGTTAGTTCACTGATGGGTTTATCGCTGGCTGCCACGCGGCTGCCATGCTGGGAGGTAAGTCTGCGGCAGGAGATGGACATGGCCTCCTCCAGCCTTGAGCACTTGCTGCTCTCTGTGGGCTGTGCCCTAGACTGTGTCTCCTCTGCATGTTACCCTGCCCTGGTACCAGCTGACTATAGACTGAAGTCTCTGCGAACTATGAGCCAAATAAACTTCTCCTTGTATAACTTGTAGATGGCAGTGAGAAAGTAACTAAGGCAGTAGCACATACCTGTAGTCTCAGCTACTTGCGGGGAAGGCTGAGGCAAGAGGATCGCTTTGCTCTGGAGTTAAAGTTCAGTTAGGGCAGTATAGTGAGAACCTGCCACAAAAAATGTAACTCTGCCTCTGTTTTTTCTTCTCTTCTCTTCTCTTCCCCTCTTCCTTCTCTCTTTCTCTCTTTCTCTTTCTCTCTGTTTCTCTTTCTCTTTGACCTTCTCTTTTTCTTTCTCCTGAACCTGGCACTCATACCGCAGAGTGACACCCAAATAGGTGACTAAGGATATAGATAGTTTGTAGAGGACTTGGCCAGCACATGCAAGGTCTTTGGTTCAAACTCCAGCACCGAAATTAGTTTCTCCTTTGATTATTTTTTATTCCTTTATTCAGGGAGAAGACAGAACACTTTTTAGATAAGCACAAATTTAGGAATCAGAGGTTGGAAATGTCCTAAGAGGGAAAATATAATTAACAAGAAGTTCTGGAAGACTTCAACATTAAAGAAGATGGGGATGATAAACACACATCTCCGATAGGCTGAGGGACCCTGTGGGCATCACAGGCAGTGTGGTCAGGAGAGTATGAAATGTAGAGGAAGTTCTTTAAATATGAAATTTTACTTCAAAAAATTCTATCAGTGCATATTAATATTGCGTATTGATAAGGCTTACTTTGGGAAGTTGGTAACATGTGTCACGTTTATTTGATTTAGTCCCACCCACCACACTCACTTCCTCATCCTCTTCTTTGGCCCATTCCCATCTCCAGGAGTCTACATTCTGGTTGCCTGTCCTCCTTTCTTTATTTTAATTGTATGTAGTTTTTGAGGGGCTGCATATATAAATCAGGTAATATTTAATTTTTTGAGTCTGGAAAATCCTACCTAACATGGCTTCTAGTTCCACCCATTATCCTGCAAACGACACGACTTCTTTCCGCTTTACGGCTGAGTAAGGTTCTACCGTGCATTTAGCACATTCTCTCCACCCGTCAATCACTGACACGCATCCAGGCTGCTGCCAGAGATAATGTATTGTGAACTGTGCGCTTCTAGCCACGAAAACAGAAGACAGGGCATTAGATATTATTTCATAGATGCCAACACCCCAAGCATTTAAAATGGATAAACAAATCAAATGTTTCAGGAACGAGGCATATATTTGTGGTTTTATGGCACAGCCCCGCCCTCTTCTCTTCTCTTTCAGGGAGCAGCCCACCTCCTGCTTCCCCATGGCCTCACAAACTGAAAATTTCAGGACTGATGGACTTGAGTGATTTTTGGCTCTGAGGTGCTTATTTGGGGTTATTCCCAGTAGAATACATGTCAAGTGATATGACTGCATGGACTTAGTTCCCCGTACAAACTTCTGCCTCTACCTCCCCAGCTTACATAAGAGAACAAAGGCGTCTGATAGTACTTTCAAAATGCTGAGCAATGTCTCTGGGGTTGTCACATCTGTCTCACACATATCCTGCATTCTAGTTTTTCCTTTTACCTCATAAACAACAATTCAATGTATGCATTAATTTCATGATTCTTTGGAGACTTGAGTATTTATATCTATATCTATAGATATATAGATATATAGACATTTTGTACCAGGAATCGAACTCAGGACCTCATGCATGCCAGGCAGTTGCTTGTGCTACTGAGCTACATCCCTGGCCCCAATATCCATATTATAAAATATGCTTCTCAATATCTCTCCTGAAGATGCTTTCCCAAAAGGAACTCATGTAGTGATTTGTATTTTATAAATATGGAACTTTCTAAATTCAGAGAGAATATGTTTAAATTGAATGATAGACATGCTCCTTACAATTTGTGTTAAAGAAAGAGGCTTCTGACTGTCCTGGAGCAAGATGACATGTCTAACAATGCTCAAGTTAAAAAATATGTTAGCAATAGAGTGTGGCGGTAAAGGAGACCCTGCTGTTAGTCCCAGCAGGGATTCCTCATGGCCTGACCCTGGGGTCACAAGTAGTACTCGGTGTGACTTTGGCAAATCATTTGTTCCTTGTATTCTGTTTTCTTAGTACTCAAACATCTGGGTTCATCTAACAAACACCACAGGTCCAAACATTGAATCCTAGTGGAACATGCATTTGTCATGTATGTGACTTTTTTTGTGTGTGTTACTAGAGATTGAATTCAGGTCCTTTTCACAGTGCTACATCTCCAACTCTTGTTTTTATTTTTCATTTTGACACGGTATTGTAGTAAGGTATTAAGTTGCCCAGAATGGGCATGACTTTAAGATCCCCCTGCCCCATTCTCCCAGAATTCTGGGGCTACAAGTGTGCATCTGAAAAACCAAGATAATTTTTAAAGCTCTGAGGGACAACATCTTAAAGTTGGCATATTTCACTGAAAAATAGCTGGGTTTCTAACAGAAATGGAATCGTGTAACAAATTCAAGCCTGTGTACTTTTTGCTAACAAATTATGGGTGCTAAGACGCTTCTCCCTTTCTCAGATTGGGAGTGTGTTCTCAAAATCTTGCCACTTTTGAAGTTTATGCCGTGTACTTATCTATGTCCAACCTATTTGGGCCAATTATATTACCCCAAATAATTGTTTGACTCCACCAGCATTTGAAAGTTGACTTAAAAATGAAGGATTTCAATTTCCTCCAGATATAATTTTCAAAATTTATGCATGTGAGTGGAAATATAATAGCCAATTTAAAGGAGTCCTAAACTGTGTTTTGTTAAAAGTCAGCAGAAGAAGGATTTGCATGTGGATCTATCCTTTTAATAATAACCACTAATATTTTTTGGTACATTGTTGGCAACTAGAAACTCTAGGAAGCATTTTCTATGCAACATATTAGTAGCTGTTTTCATCAATTTCACATATAGAAAGAGCTTTGAGAAGTAAATAACTGGGCAAGGTCACTCTAGCTAGTATGAGTGCAATTAAGCACTAAAATTCTCCTGTCTCTGATTCTAGTGTAGAATTTCTGCTCATCATTAAGAGGTTTTAGAGCCACGCATTTGCTACATATCAAACCTAGGAAGCTTCATTATATTCTGTACATAATTCTGTTCTTTCACTTTTAGCCAAAGAATTCCAACTATCTAACCATAGGATGTTTACAATGATTAAATGATACACCATATGGGAAAAAATAAACAAGAGTTGGTATATAATAGGAACTCAACAAATGTCTGTACTTTCTTCTAGGCAAGGCACTTCCAAATATCCATGGCTGTCTCTAACATAGAACTGCGCTGCCTTGCAAAGCACCTAATGGTTACATGAAAAATGCCTTAGGCTTCCGCTGCTGTTGGACTAGAGAATTATTTACAGACATCAGAAAGATAGCATCAGGGGATCTGTCTAGAACAGAATGAATAAACACATTTGCTATCAAGTGTCCACTTTGAGAGAAGCAGTTTTTTCGAATAAGCGCCAGGTAGACAAACAGCATGTGTAAATCTGCCATTGATCTGCAGACTTTATCAACTCAAAACCAGAGTCTGGGAAGAGGGAAAACACAGTCTGAATCAGCCAGCATATGGTCAGGCATAAATACTATGGCACAAGCCAAAGAGAGCAGACAAGCCCAGAAATATTGCAAATGAAATTGTTGTCACTTTATGCCACCATCCAGCCTGTGCTGTGTGCATGCAAATAAAGTCAGTTTATTCTAAACCTTTGTGCAAAGAAGTATATATATATACATATATAGAGAGAGATGTCTTTTAGTTAAGCAAGATCTGTAAATTGACTCATGATACAGGTGCTTACAGGGACATTTTAGTATAAAGGATATACAAATAATATATATATTTTTTGAGAGGATTTTGCTCTATTATAATTAATCTATAATTATAACATAATTTGATGTGCTTTGCTTTACAAAGAATATTTTAACTGAATTCAAGAATAAATAATACTAACTGTTTAATGGATACAACCAGTACAGGATGGTTGGTAGACTACAGCCTGTGAATCAAGTTTTCCCTGCTGCCCAGTTTTGTAATAAATGGACCAGAGACAGTGCTCACGCTTTCACAGTGACCAATACAGAAAGAGGTGAAATGACAAAGCAGAAAAGGAAGGGAATAAATGGCCTTGCAAGCAGTTTCTATTCAGAATCATGTGGTCTCTGGAATCATTTGTTGGAGACCTGTTTCATATGATCTATCTGGAGTGATCAGTCTTTTGGACAGAACATAGTTTTGTTGAGCTTTCAGATACAACCACAATTCAATGGGTGTAATTGATCCAACAAACAGAAATAACTGCTGACGGAAACATTTTGTTTAGTGCTTGCATCACCCACTTGTAATTAGGGTGGAGATCAAACCACACGCCCCGGGATCAAACTTGTCTGTCTCAACTCTAGCGTTAGCTACAACTCTAGCAAAGACATCATTTTGTACGCCAGCCATACACAGAGGTATGTCAAGGCTGCTCAGAAAAGATCACAGTATTATTAGGCCTTCTCCAGTACACTGCCAATGAAATTATGCCACATCTGAAACCCAAATAAACTGATGTAGTTCTCTTAATCCCAAGAAGAGAGTTTGCATGTAATGTTTTGCTCTGTCCAGTATTTAACATGGGCACTAGTCTGTGTTCTTCTTTTGAGGACTGAAATTCTAAACTATGTATACTTTGTAAAAATTCCATAGATTTTTATATTGATAATGGAATTTTAATCTTAGTATAAGTAATTTTTAAAAAACAAAGAAAAACCTAGATAAAATGTCAGTAGACTATAGAACCCCATGACTAAATCCAACCAGTATGAGGTTTTCTAAGACTTGTAAACCACAAACATCTTCTAAAGAGTTCAGAAAAATGTTCCTGTAAACACCTGTATCACTTCTAAAGAGTTCAGAGTTTTGTCTGTTGCTCAATTTATTGTCAATTATTTCCCAGATGGTATGTACTAGAGCACATAATTCTTGCACGAAGTAGATTTTAAAATCTGGAATCAAGTTACTCAACATTCATTCATGCATGCAATATGATTTTGTGAAGTATTTAAGCTAGAATCCTTATGCCACTCATAAAATCCCATTATCTTGAGCTACAAAACGCAAAAAAGTGTGCATTTTTTGTACTAGTATTGCCCAAAATGATGTCTGACATGCAGCAAGGGCTTCATGAGCACATATGTGGTTGAGTAGCCATGTGACTTCTGTACCAGGGTTATACACACCTGGCGCAAGAGAGAATATATGGTGACCTTTCCCTGAGAATCATGAGTAAGACATCAATAACTCCTCTATGATAGCAGAGAAGTGAGTTTAACAGTGGCAGCAGGTGAGAGGGATTTTGAAGAGCAGGAACCCTCCACTTAATTCTAAGCACCATGTGGGTGATGATGTCATAACTGATCTGAGGTTTAGAAAGCATACCAGGGCTAACCAAAGTGTAGCACACTGAAACTAGAAGAACTCATCTGGAAAAGGACTGGTAAGCTCATACAGGAGAGAGGAATTAACTGCATACAGGCAGTTGCTGTTAATGAGAATGTTTTGGTAAATAGAATTGTCAGGCTTGCCTGGCTTTAGGACATTCTAAGCAGTTGAGATCCTCCTATATGCTTTAGAAGTAGCAAAGCATAAAACAAGATCTCAGCAAAGAAGTTTGAGTGTTTGCGACAGTTGTCCCCTACCTAACCAGTGAACCAATACCCAGTGTGTGTTGATCATGACAAATGATAGACACATGTCTAAGCCCAGGGAAGATCCCCAGGAAGTTCAGCAAGGTTAATAAACAACTCAGAACATAATAAGGAGGAGTCCTGGGATAGAGAATAAGCAGAAAATCAGTAAGACAGGCCAAGTCGAAGGTAGTGAGAGTCATAAAAGTTCGTCGAAAGGAAATGAGGTTCTTGCCACAGATTGTAAATCAGGCAACGCTGTAGTCCAAAAAGACTCATGGAGTTAAAAATATCATACTCAATTAAGAGGGACTGGCCATTCAAACAGGCTACCTAGATGTGGCATCAAACATGTACTTTCCCTTCTTCGCTCCCCACTCTCTTCTCCCTCCCCTCCAATCTTTTTTTAATTCTAAAGAGAACAAAATATTAACAAAATAACAACAACAAAGACAAAACCAAAACTACACAAAAACAATAAAAATGATACAGGATTTCAAAACAAGATGATGGGAATTAACAATGGTTGCAACATTACATATTGTTATCTTCAGCAAAGTTGCTCAGATTAGCAGATGTAAGAACGCAAGACTGGTCAAACCATTAAAGAGAATGAAAAGTAAGAAGAAATCGTTCTTCCTCTCTGTCTTCTCTCCCCATTTCCTCCCACGTGTCTTCCTTTATCTGTCTGCTTCTCTCCATCTCTCCTGTCTCCCTCTCTGTCTCTGTGTGTCTGTCTGTGTGTCTGTGTGTCTGTCTCTTTCTCACACACACACACACACACACACACACACACGCATGCACACGCACACACACACACACACACACACACACACACACACACATACATAGCCTAAATACTAAACCTGATGTTGGTGGCAAATATTTGTCCAAAGAAGTAAGGCCAATGTATGATTTGGAGCATATTAAAAGGAACTATACTTTATTAGGTAGGACGGAAGACAGAGTACAGCATAAAGCACTTTTGACTTGACACCCACCCTCTGGGTTACTGTGCAGCTAGTCCCACCCGTGATTTGGTCATGAACAGTCCCATAAAATGTGTGTTGATTCCAGACCCCATCATTACATTTCATTTACATTTAAAATTCAAGAGTTTTGATTGGGGACATTGGCAGAAAAATGAAACAAAAACCCCAGGGAGATTTTAAAATGTAAAATTCAAGAAAAATAACAGCTATGAAATCTCAGTAAGCTTGACAAACACTGAATCCCAGCTAAAGCCCATATCAGCTTTCAAAGCCAGATGTGCAGAATGAAATCCCTACCACAGGCTGCCTTGAACTGGTTGGTTGTATGAAAATACTGACACACTGTTTATTTTTATTTTTTTTAATTTATCTTTCTTTTTTCCCAAAGAATTTTATTGGAACATTTTAGATATACGTAATGATCACGTTCATCATAGAGAACCTGTACCTGTGCATGACATAACTTCTTTCCTTTTCTTTCCCATCCCTTCTCTTCCCATCAGTCCCTCCTCCTCTCCCCATTTACAAAAGCTTTGCTTCCAATTTTTAAATTTTTCTTTCCAAAATACTTCTTAACTTGACAAATACTATGAAGAGATGCAAAATATCTTCAAAATTTAAAAAGCAATGTAATATTGCAATGAACTAAAATGAAAGAATGGCTAATAGTTTCACTATGTTCATTTGCACCTGCTGAAAAATAATTTAATGAGAATTTCAATGTAAAAGGAAATAGAAATTTAAAAGTTTGTTTCAGAGTTTGGCCCTTGGCCTTCTGTCATGCCAACACACTTACCAAGAAGCTGGATGAAAAACTGTAATATATATGTTAAAATATTTTTAAAATTTTATATATGTGATAGATCAGAAGAGAAAGGTGGAATGGTAAAAGAAAGCACGATAATAAAATACATCAAGGTGTAGCATTGGGTTGATGGACTATAATCAAGGTTCAAAGAAAATGACACTTGGCAGTAGCTTATGTGAAAAATATTTAGTTCTTTTAGGTGACCGTAAGTTTAATACAAGCTGACAGTATGATGTGGCAGCTCAAGAAGTTTAATGCAATTGTAGCCTCTAGTAATAAGAATGGAAGAGTTTATTATTAGAAGTAATAAGCTCCCCGTCCTCCTGGATCTCCTAGCATCAGCAGAAAAAGTCACATGTGGCCCTTTATAATAGAGCAATTAGATGAGCAAAAAGTTTGAAGGCATGCACGTGGAATGGGTTATTTGTATCCAATAACTCATATTGCAAATAGAAATGTCTCAGAGTGAGCTGGATATAAAATATTGTACTTATTACATATTTAACAAAGAAAACCTGGGAGTCTACTACATAAAAATAATACTATGAAGAGCTGCATTCTCCAAGAAAGAAAGAATAGCATATGTGAATTTACATGTTTATTGCAACACTATTTACAATGAACCAAGTCAACCTAGGTATTCAAGAACAGATGAACGGGTAAGGAAAATACAATATATATATATACATAAGAATGGAATATTACTCAGCAAAGACTGTCTTTTCCTTTATAAGGGCACAGATGAACCTTCAGGACATTATAAGAAGTCAAGTAAGCGAGGCACAGAGAGACCAATACACATGTATCTCTCTCATGTGTGCAATCTCAGAAAGTTGATCTCATAGAAGAGTAGACAGGTGGTTATGCAAGACTGGGAAGCGTGGGTACGGAGAGGAATTTGGGAGGTATTCTTCCAAGGACGTCCATTTTAATGAGGTAGGAGGAATGAATTCAAGAGACGCAGCATACAGGACAGTCACTATAGCTGATGCTGTGCTGTACACGTGGCTGCTGCAGAGAGAGCGGGTTTCAGATGTTCTTACCACAAAACTCATACTACGTGAGGCAATGCATTTGCTATCTTTCAGGATGTATTTATACTTAAACATATTATGTTGGGTACTATAAGTGTATGCAATTTTGTTTGTAAAATTGAATAACAAATTTGAAAATAAAAGCGTATAACTGAGGTGAAGGCTTGGAAAAATCCACATACTTCTGCAGAATTCATGAAATCAACTTTTCTCTAAATAGGGGAGGACATGTCAGAGAAAAAAGGGAGGAGGAAGAGAAACGTAATTTGATTAGTCACGCTTTCTGTTTAGGTCCTAAATGTGTAGCCATCAGACAATTAAACCAAAAATCATACAAAAGGTGTAATGTTCTGATATATTATAACTCCCAAAGTTTCCAGGAAAAGCAAACTGAGATTTTGTACAGTCTCAGAGGCAGAAAGAGAGAAAGTGCTGCCCTTTGAGATATTAATAGAAAAGGAGAATTAGTCTTTCCTGTTATTTTTAGATCTGAGGAAACAGGTGAGTAAAAGCTAGAATTTTCTAGCATTCCTTCCTTTTAAGGCTACAACATGTGTTGCAAGGATGCTGGATTTAACTGAGGAGTTTTTCTCAAATGCAAAGATTTTCCCTTCGTTCATTGTCCAAAACAAAATGTGTCCCCTCTCCCCACTATCAGCCTGAATCCTACTCATAAGCTCACTGTCAAAATTCCCTTGAGTAGGGACATAGAAAATGAAGACAGACAGGTGACAATTTCTTTTGAGCCTGGGCAACATTATTGGAAGGCAAAATAAGCAGGGAAATGTGAGAAAACTAAGAAGCTACTTGCTCTCTATGAAACTGGGTCTCCTCGAGGATGGCCTAAGCCCGATGATTCTAGCAGGGCCTCCAGTCAGTAGGTTGCCTGAGATGGGAGTCTTTTGAGACAGTGATCCAAACGGAGAATTTTTTACAATTTTTTCTTGGAGGGTATCAGATTAAACTTGTACCTTCTACTGTATTTTGGTTCCTTGTTTTTCTCAAGTGAAATGTTATATTAAAGTGGAGTAGTTGTAAGTTAATTATTATGAAGACTACTTACTGTGACCGTCTTTACCACGAACTCCTATGCCACTGGGTAAGGAAGGAATGGGGGGAAAGGAAAGAACATTGATTTTGCACGTGTGACATTGATGCATCTATGTATGCATCCAAAAAGAACCTCTTTCTATAAACTTTTATTCATTACAAAGAAAATACTTTAATTGTGCTAATTCATACTAAATGTGAAAATACTCCAGTGGAAAGAAGCTTACCCGAAGTATTCTTATAGAGTGTACAGAAGATATTGAAAAGCTAGTAGCTCGTGTCAGTGACAGCACAGGCAGCCATATGATGGCAAAGGGACTCTCTTAGGGAATGTAAACTTCTGTTGGTTTCTGTTGTGTTTCAAGCTTCCACTTCACCATCAGCCTACACAGTCCTGCAGAGATCAGCTCTTGAAAGGTGGTGTGAGCAAGTCCCATCATACCACTATCTTTACGGCAAGAGTCACTTTTATGGAAATCAGTGGCATGTTTTAAAATTGGATCATACAATAATCTTCTGAGTCATAACCATAAATAGAATTCCATGCATCAATTAATCATCAAGCTATTTACACGTGGAAATCTCTGCATGATAGTCCAAGTCTGCAAAGAGAGGGTCTATCATAATTTGTACACCATGAAGATATTTTTGCTACTTGTTCCATAATGGTGAAGCGAAGTAATTGCATGAATTTATATTGCCACTTTAGTATAAACATAAGGAAATTATATTAAAAGAGAAATAAAAGGAAGGAGGAAAAGAAAAGAGTGCATAGACATATTTGAAAGGGTCCATAATTGTTATATCCAAAAGGGTTGGAAGAAAAAGTTATGAGGACCTTTCTAATTCACACTTTATTTTTCCATATAATTTCATTTATTTAAGGGAACATTTGTTGTAAAACTTGAGACAATAAAATACTGTTTGCTCAGCATTTTAATGAAAAATAATTTTAAGGCATTATAATATATAGTGTTCATGAATTTATATATTTCTTTGAGTGCCAGATTCTTTTTATACTATAATTGGAAAAGCCCTATAATTCCTTATCTTGTAATTACAAAATTGTTTGTAATGTAATCATAATACTGTAATTTGTCAACCATGTTTCATTTAATGCCTGTGGTGATGTCCTGATTGTGACTTGTACTGGCTCATGGAGTGTTGATATTTAAATTTTTACAGAATTTTTTTGGTCATCAGTTGCACACAGCCTTTGATATAAATAAATTTATCATTATACCTGAAGCTAAAATTGGTTTCATTTCATTGAATTCAATATTTAGGGGGGTAAGAAATGTTACATCCAGGGGTTCTGGGGTCTAGGATCCCTAGACTCACCCCAATTGGACCTAGCTCTCTCTCTGACATAGAAAGAGGAAGACCAGCCCTGTGTGGCAGGGCATACCTGCAATCCCAACACAAGAAGGAGGCTGAGGCAGGAGGATTGCCACAAGCTCAAGGCTAGCCTGGGCTCCATACTGAGTTCAAGGCCAGCCTGAACTGCACAGCGAGACAACTGTCTCTAAATAAATAAATAAATAAATAAATAAACAGGAACAAGTGCAAAAAAAGTGACTTTATTGTAGACAAAGAAGAGTAGGGGAACTCAGAGCTGGGTCACTGCCAAGTCTGGGGCTTTGCTCCTGTTTGCTATGGTAAGGTCCAATCTCCACCCCCTTTGCATTCAGTATTTGATTGATCAGACATCAGGCTTGTTGCTAGGGGTTTGGGCATGGCAGATTATGGGGGTAGGCATGGCAACCTGCACCAGGAGGGACAGGGTTGCCTGACCAGAGGAAGGTGCCAAACCACCACCTGCCACTTTAGAAGAAAAAAACCACACAACGGCTTCAAACATACGAGCTGCTCATAGCCACGCAGAAGCTGCTTTTTATTTACCCTCAGAAAAGGTCCAGGCCCTTAACTCTACCCAAGGGTCCCTTCTGTCCCTACGGAAGTAGTTTAATGCTGGACCACATACCAGATTTAATGATAATATATTTACTGGGCAAAGAGTGAATTAGGATTTAACTCCATGGTTCATGAGTGAATTGCATCTGTAGGTTTCTCATGGGTAGAAACATTATTTTACCAGCATGACTAGTTTTCCTTCAGACTTATTTGTAAGCTGCACAAAAAGTAACATGTCTTAGAAAAGCACGATGCTCTTTAAGTGACAAAATAAAATATTTCTACATATTTTGGTAGGTATATTGCAATTGTATTTTAAACATTCCTTTATGAAACTGCCAAAGCGTGTTGGAGTAACCACAAATGAAGTACAGTGTAAGATTAAAACTATTTGGTATAAAACTGATGCATAAAAAAAGAGCAAAACTTAAATCCACTCATAATATGGGCCCTGGATATCTATTATATGGTATTGAAGACACAGAGATTAGAAAGTTTTTTCCAAATTATTAGTGCATGTTTGTGTTAGATGGTGAGTACATTCAGCTTGTGCTGGATACCCGGATATATCGCATCTTGATTATTTTTATCTCACTGCCTTCCGCAGAACCTGCCCCGTCACATCTGCACAGTCTCTCCTGGTGTCCATGGCCGTATCACCCTACATGTGGCCAAATTCAGCTGTCAGCCGATCTTAGAAGCCGTACTGGGATTTTTGGGGGAGAAGGGAGGTAACCGGGAATTGAACTCAGGACTTTGTGCCTGCCAGGCAGGTGCTTGTGCCACTGAGCTATATCCCGGCCCTTGATCTTAGAAGCTAATAAGGAAAGTCAGACTTGGTCAACTTCAGACAGGAGAAAGGCTTTTATCTCATCCACTGAGTAGGTCCGTTGGACAAATGAAAACTCCAGTGAGTTCTGCAGTATAGATAACAGTATACTTAGGAAGACCGAGTCTCTCTAAGGCATTTGTCTCTGTCTTTCTAGAGCACTAACAAAATACTTTGTAAGAAATCAAATGAACTAAAAAAGTTACTTCAGTAATCTGAAAACCGGGGAATCTTCCCAGCTCTGCTGACAGGAAATGACACCATTTTATTCTGTGCAAATGTTCACATTAAAGGTTTTTGCTTTGAATCTGCAGGAAATATTTTTCTGAAAAAAAATTACATATCCTAGGTGATTATCTAGTTTTTCTTTGTTATAATTTGGTCCAGTCAATAGTACCATAACCAGCCCTGAAATATCTGGAAATTATTCAGAACCTAGTTGCCTGTCAATGACAACATGGGTCATTCAAAAGAGGAAAGTAAGTATGGCTATTGTTTTTAGAAAGTGCAAAATTGTTAGAACATGCTTTTTCATCTCCATATGTTCCAAGTTTTCACAATTATAGATTAGCATCTTAATGGAGAGCAGATGCTTCGCTTGGGGAGAAAGACATATAATAATTTAGTGGACACCGATCTGAAGAGGAGCATAAATTCATTTTTTTTCCAGTACTGGGAATCGAACTCAGGACCCTGTGCTTGCCAGACAGACACTTGTGCCACTGAGCTATATCCCTGGGCCAGCAGTATAAATTCATGGTGATAAACAAGTACTATTTGTATATTTGCAGGGATTATTCAACTAGAAGTTGATAGTCTACAATTTAAAGTAGTATTTTTAGGAGTATTAACTTAAATATCTTTTTAAACCCTAAGCCAAAAGTAGCTCCACATACTTCTGATGGAAATAAGTGATATTATACTAGAATGCAAAGCGAATGAAGCCAGAAATTCCTATTTTATTTATTATTTTTAGTTAACACTATTTTACTGAATAGTGTTAACTAAAAATAATATTCATGAATAAGTGAATTATAATTCATTTATTATTATTATAATTATAATTCATTTATAATTATAAATGAATATTTATAGTATTCATTTAATTCCCATCTTTTATTCTTTGAAGTGTCAGCACACAATAGGAAACTGAATATTTCTACAATGCATAGACACATGAACGGGAAACAATAAAAGCATTGTATAACTACAGCAGCTACAACGAGCACCGAAGTCAGCAATACACTATACCATACTTGCTGGTTCGCTATTTATAGCATCACCTGTTTCCCATTTTGTTTAAAATAATTCAGAGCGGACACTAATAAACATAGTGCCTGTATATTTATTGTAGAAAATGTATTGAGCATATTGCAGTGTTAATTTTGTGGAGCTCACTGAAAGAATGAGATTTTAAAAATAAATGCTTTTCTTTCTTTTCTGATCATACTATAATAAGCCTGAAACACCAGTTGGCAATTCTTTTATTTTTCTCTTTAGGGAGGAAACGAGATTTAGCGCATAGGTATATACACTGTCAGCTGCTGAATATGTACTTGTAAAAATTAGCGATGTAACTCCAACTTAGAGTTGGGTACAATCTTCTTCTTATTTTTACACCGTATCTGTTGACTTCTACCACTTGCCCTGTCCTGTTTCCCTCAGTTTCCTCCCTCTCCCTTCCTCCGTCTTCCCTGGGTAGTGTTCTAAACTACGTTGTCTTTGCAATTCCAATTTTGTTTATATTTTTTAATTTTTTCTGTACCACAGACACGTACCACATGCATTTGCATAAGTGATTGGCCAGCTTTGGGTCCTTGGCTTCCCCTGAAGAAAACAAAATACATACTGAGTGGCTATCACATCACCTTTCTACAAGAGTTCTTTCTTTAAAGGTCTGCTAGAAGACGCGGCATTTCCTTAATTCTTCACAAAACCTAGGTTAGATTATCCGTGAGTTAACCCCATTGAAACGCGCTTCCTCTCAGCTGTGACGAACTCAGCTGTTTGCTGTTCAACAGTTTCTCTAACCCACTGGTTCATCTCCTTTATTTTCATTTGCTTATCATCTCTGCCCCAGACTTATTTTCTACTTTTAATTCACCCAGAACCAAGAATAAAATGATCATCTAAGAGACACAGCACAGATGAAACCATCTGAAGCTGCCTCCTGAGCCTAAACTTTTTCAGATCGCACTTTACAGAGTGGGATGTGTGAGTCATGCCAGCTTCCTGCTGGTCTGGGCCCCCAGCATCAAGCTGCAGATATATAAGTGCAAAATCCTTCAGGGATCCCAGCTCGCAGCTTTGAGCTGTTCCAAAATATGCCAGTTGGAAGGAAAACAAGACTTTCCCACTGTCCCCAGTCCAATTTCTTACAGAACTGTAGCTGAAAAAATGGCCATTTCATCCTACATCTATAAAGCGCAGAAACTAGAACACTAATGTCTAAGTAATTTTACTAATTTTCTGTGTGTACAAATGTACAGCTTTTTATAAATAAATTTGTCTGGGGGCTATTGTTATATTATTGACTTCTATTAGTTTTTTTCTGCCATTTAGTTGCCTTCTATTTAGTTTTTTTCTATTGTTTTTAAATGTGGAATCATAACTCTTTTCTAATACGATCACCTAAAGCAATTCATTTCCTGAGCACTACTTTGACAATACTCTGAAGATGTTTATTGTGCAGTGCTTTAACATTTATTTAGTCTGAAGTATTTCTAAATTCCTGCAATTGCATTGGCCTGTGGGTTATTACCAAGTTTGTTGATGTATTTATTATTTTGATGGTATTAATATTATTCTCTCATAATGCCATTCCTGTCTGAAAAAACACACTGAATTATTAAGATTTGTTATTAAGATTATTAAGATTTGTTAAGATTTGTTAAGATTTATCTATGCACCATCTTTTCTAGTGACTGTTTCACATACATTAAAAGAAAAATTCTGCCATTTTTTGAAACATGTTTGTATAAAGATTTTATAGATTAGTTTGCTTCCTGGTTTCATTCAAATAATATGCTCCATTTTTTCTCTATGTGCTCCAGCAATTGTTGACTGATATTTTCTAAGCCTTTTATAGATTTGTTTTGTTCTTGCAGTTCATACTTTATGCAGTGTTGAAAACTTTACCAGGCACTTACACATTTCAGATTATTCTATCATCTTGATGAACACATCCTTTTATCATTTGGCAAGTCCTTATTTATCTTTGGCAACATGTTTATCTTAATTATATACATTCCAGATTTTAATGAGCTTTTTTTAACATATTTTAATGATACTTTTCCTATTCTAAACATTGGATAATTTTCTTAAATCTTTCAGAATATTATTTTTTGGAGTGATATTTAAAATTTTGTTTATGAGGAACTAATTAATACCTCTTTAAATTTATTTAAATGCTAACATTTCTAAATGCACCTGTTTAATCATATTCTTTTAGGTTTTGATGTTTTATAGTTCTTCAGCTTACATATCAATAATTTCTTGCATATACATTTTCTTAAGTCCTTGAGAACAATAACATTTCTCAATGTGGCACCTTTTGAGTCTAATTCTGGACTCATTTCCACAGTGTATTGTTATTTTTCTTGTGGAGACATTTTTCACTAGTTTTTTTTCTCCCAAAGTATAAATTGCCAGTAACCAATGTTGTGAAAGTGATTGTATGTCGTTTCTAACAAATCTGCCAGTGGTCACAGAAGCCAATAAATAATATTTATAACACGATTTTGGAAATACTTGACCTGTGTAGGTCATTCATTTCTTATATTTAATTGAAGTATGATTTGTATACAATAAACTAAACCCATTTTAAGGATGTGATTAAATGAATTCCACAAATGTGCACAACCATGTGAGCAACACCGGAACTGAGATGCAGGATGTTGTATTTGAAAATGTTTGCTTCGTTCCCTTTTATACTCAATTTCCTTAGCAATCTGAAACCAAGACCCATAGATATTTTTTTCTGTATTTATACAATAATTGAAATCTATTTCCCTTTAGCTTTAAATGAATAATAATAGAGTACCAACGACAAAGAGTATGATTCTTTCAGGATTAGAGTCTTCCTCAGAAGAATGTCTTGAGAATCTTTTAAGTAGTCGTATCAATTTTCATGTTTATATTCACGAGGAGCATTTTGTTTACCCAATATATTACAATTTTACTGTCTACTCACTCATTGACAGACATTTACTGTTATTTCCCTTTGCAGGTAACAATGGATAAAGCTTTTAAGATCATTTTTAAGCCTTTGTGTATACATATATTTTCATTTCTCTTGAATAAATACATAGCCTTAAAAATACCAGGTTGAGCCAGGCATGGTGGTGCATGCCTGTAATCCCTGTAATCATTGTGAGTTTGAGGCTAGCCTGGGCTACAGAGTGAGTTCAAGACCTGAACTGCATAGCAAGAGCGAGTCTCAAAAGGACCAAAAAAAAAAAAAGGAAAGAAAACACCAGGTTATGTAATAACTGCTAAATTGTTCTTCAGTGTGGTTGTATCATCTAACACTACCAATAAAAATGCCCAAGAGTTCTGCAGCATATTCCGTAATACTTAGTATTGATGCTTTCTTTAATTTTAGGCATCATAATGGATATGTAGCAGTATCTCATAATGGAAATTGATAAACTGCTACATATAGTAAAATCCACCCGTGTGACATCAGGTCTCTGAGAATTAATAAATATACAGTCCTGTGACCAGCACCATACTCAAGACATAGATAAGTTCTAAACCTCCTGCTCCTAAATTCAGTGCAGCATTTCCCACCATCCCTGTTCCCCCATCTCTAACCATTGACAACAATACTTTATTTTCTGTCTTGATTTTGCCTTGTCCAGATATTATATAAGTAGGATGATGAATTCTGTAGTGCTTCAAGTTTGACTTTAGTGTAGCTAATGCAACTGAGATTTATCAATGGTGTTTTGTTAGAAGTTGATCTTTAATCACTGAGTAATATTTGAGAGTGTAGATGGATCACAGACTGCTTTTCTCATTCAATGAAAGAGGACCAATTACATTTCCAGTTTTTTTATTATTGTGAATGAATTCTATGCTTATTTATCATGCACCGGATTTTCAGATTTACCAAGTCATTTACGTTTAAAGTTAGGACACTGATTAGGAAGAAATGAGACAGGGGCTGGGGATATAGCTCAGTGGAATAAGCGCTTGCCTAGCAAGCGCAAGGTCCTGAGTTCGATCCCCAGTACCGCAAAAAAAAAAAAAAAAAGGAAGAAATGAGACCTTGAAATTTGAAAGAGTGACACCTGGCTTGACAAACGTAAACCAGAGTTTCAACTCGTTGAGGTTTCTTTGCCATCAGAAGGAGCTTTCTCTCTGCTGTGCTTAAGTGAGACTTTAACATTCTATTCACAAAAATGTATCAGACACATCTTTAAATGGCATTATACAAGTGTTGTTCTTAAGACGGAAAAACAAAAAATTGCTTTATGACTGGATGTGTGTCTCGTTAAACCATAACTCTAGATTAGAAATTAAAATAGGAAAATGCAAAGACCACTGTCTAGTTGGGAAGATTCTACCGTATATCACCTTTGTCCCTGGGACAGAAATCATAGATTTTAGATGGCAGAAGTGTAGTGACGGCCAGAATTCCTCTTGCTACTGCCTCATTACACATGCAGTCACATCATTGTCTTGACTAGTTGTTCCGTTCTGCGCTAAATCACTAAATCTACGGCTGTGTTGTCTCAGGTGTGCTACTGCAGTTCTTTTATGTGGGCCTGCTGCCGTTGCATACATAATAACGTTTCCTCTCTGTTCTCTTGTCCTTTCTTCAGCTCAGGGTCCAAAGAGAATCTCTAAATTTTAGGAACAGAGTATCTTTCATTTAATATTCTTAAGATAACTGAGAAAAATACGAAGAGAACAGGAATTGGGCTCATGAGAACAAGATTCAGAATTCAGCTCTACCCTCCATTTGATACAATAAATAAAGTTTCTCCAAAGTGTTAAACTATGTATTATAATATCTACCACACGGCTTTATTGTGAATAGCAAAAGAGACTACCTGCAGAAATCTCTAGCCCAAACACTAACACTTCATAACGCATGCAGGTTATTTATTCATTAAAACTACATACACTGAGAAAATGGGATAGGAAACTACATTTGCTTGTGCATCTTTCATATCTTTAAAGTACAATTTGTATGTTAACTTATATTCTGTGTTTATTATAAAAAATCTACACTTATTACTTACTAGACTGTAGGTGGGTTTACCATTATGAATATGATTCTTTGAAAATCCCTGGGGTGTTCATTCTAAAACAAACAAATAGCAATTTAATAGGATGGATGGTATGAAGCAATATGTTGATAATATTGTAGGGCAGCTTATAATCATGAACAGCAATTATTCACTGCAGCTTTATGCCTATCATATTCTGTTTTAAAGAAGGGCACACATATAAGGACGCAAGGGCAGAAATAGGGGATATTATGACCTTTGGTTTCAACGACCTTACAGTCAGTCATCTATACTGTGGGTGTGGTTTTGTCCTACAGCTAAAGGCTTTGTCCAATAAGTCATGCCATCTAAATGATGCAAAAAAGAAAAAAACTATCCAAGAAATAATGATTCTAGAGAAATGTAACTTGTATTTTCAGTTTGATGTCAAATTACAAGAAATATTGCCTTTGTTAAAGTGCAAGACAGAAGAGAAGATAAAACCAGGAAATTATATCCGTGAGGACGTTATTTTCAGAATCCAATGTGAGGGAAAGAAAAGGGAATATTCTTGAGTGGAAGACGTTAATGTTCTAATGGACTGAGAGGTGAGATAGAAAAGACAGCTTTGCAGTATGAAAATTCAAATGTCCAAGACCTACTGGAACTTAAGAAAAGAATTTTTTTTTATTTGATCACATTCATGAAAGCTTTGAACTATTATTGAAATAAATATTAAAGGTTTCTTCAAAAATATTTTATAATTGAATCACTTAGAAGGAATTTGTTTTGGTGGTCTTTAGAAATTTGCAGTATAACCATCTGTGTGATTATAAAGAGTCTAGGCTGGGAATCACAGATATATGGAAATGTCTAATTTTACTTCCTCATATAAAGTCATGTTTTGGCACTGAATGATGTTGCCCTCTAATTACTGAATGAGTGCACTGAACAGAAAGGCCTCTTAACTGACAAAATCTTTGTTTGTTAAAAGAACAGTGAGCTTTTTACGTTGATCCAAATTAATAGGTTAATACAGTTTTGTTTTGTTTTGTTTTGTTTTACTGGGACATGGGTACAATAACCCTGCAACTCAATGCGGCACACGCTGATCCTACATGCTTATCTCTAAACCAGTTTATTTCTTCTAGCTCCCTTTTCAGAATTCAAAGGCATTAAACTTGTCATTTGAATCAAATCATGCTTCCATGTGATTACTATAAGTTGCTTTCCCTGAGCTGTAAATCGGAGTATGAAAGAAACACTGGCTAAACCTCAATCAAGGAAAGATCACTGATAAGAGGGGAGCATTTCGAAGTTTCTTATCAAAGCTGTTAAAGTACTTTGCCATGGGGGGCTGGAGGTACAGCTCAGTGGGCTAAGTGCTTGCCGCTGAGCACTAGGGCCCTGAGTTCGATCCCCGGTCCCGGGAAAAAAAAAAAAAAAAAGTACTTTGCCAGATGATTAAATTGATATCTCTGGAAACAATAGCTTCAGTAGTCTACTAGTCAAAACATGCCTGTGCATATTCAGCTCTTGAAGAGAAATTAGTTAAGAATGAATTAAAGGTTAATATATGCAGTTCTATCTTTGAGAAAGGCTAAATGAGCTACTTTATATTGGGAAAAGCCTACACATAATAGTAGATCTTAATATGAAATGTATAATTTTAATGGCATTTTGGCAAATATTAACAACATGATACTACATTCTATTAAGTACCAGTGGTACTTTTACACTAGTAAAATTTTTTTCTAGGTCTAGAAATTCATCATAAGGTCACAAAACTGGAATGGGAGTATAAATCTGTAGTAGGTGACTTGCCTAGCATGCATGAGGCCATGGGTTAGAACCACAACAAAGCAAGCAAAGAAACAAAATTGATATATAAGGTGACGACACCAAATTTCAATGAGGAATTGAGATAATGACTGACAAGGGTGAACACTGATGAAAATATACTCTTCTTGGAAAAAAACCAGAAAAGTAGTTACAATCAAATGCATGTTGTCTTAGTTATTTTTCTCTCATACCTGAGACAAAATACCTGATGCCCAAAGTTAAGGAAGAAAAGGTTTATTTAGTTCACTGTTTGTGGAGGTTCCATACTTGGCTGGCTCCAAGGCAGAGTGGCACATGGCAGAGGGCAGCAGTTCACGGCAGCAGAAGACAGAAAAAGCAACGAGAGTACAAAAGGAAGAGGAGCAGCTGGAAGAGCCAGCCTCTTTCCCTCCCTTATATTGTATGCAAACTACCCGCCCCAAGGTGGGTGTAGCATTCACAACCATAATACCATCATTGGACCATGGATCAATCCTAAACGCTAGAAGCCTGACCCCTGACTGCAAGAAGCTTTGGGAGGACTTCCAGACACAAACCATAACATATATATAGATTTCTTGGTTAGATAACTGACTCATGAAACCTTGATAGAGATAATTTGCAAATGAGTAAGATTAGAAGTAATCAGCTTACATTATAAATCTACTAGTTGTGGAACTATGCGGAAGTTTCTTTAGCTCTTTGTGTCTCTTTCTTCTTGTTTCTACAATGAAAATGATACCTTAGAGTTGCTATCATAGATAAATGAGTCAATAACTATGGAACACCCCAAAGAGCACCTCAACTATAGAGGTTCATGTTTGCGTGTGTTAAATAAAGACATAAAGATCCAGAGATAGAGGATTAAAATAGCATGGAGTCAGTTTTTGTGCATTTAGGGACTGTGATACCACAGAACACCAGCTCAAAAGCACACAGTGTATGATGAGATGACTTTATGGAATTTCTCAATATTAATAGCAAGCTAAGCTTCTAATTACTCCCAACTAATTAAACTGATGAGAGAAAATGAGAAAGAGAGATGACTAAACAAAATGAGATATAAGGATGAAATTGCCCAAGATTGATCTTTGCATCTTGGATTCCCTGGAAACTAGTTGCTCTGCTCCTGCGGAGCAGAACATTATAGGAAAGGGGACTTGCTCAGTGGGAACCAGGTACTGCAAGGTGTTGAAGGAAGTCACTCTTGGCAGAATGTGAGAAGATGTCAGGCTGCAAGCCCCACTATGCAGGTGCCATTGCATATCCCAGACACCTGATGGTCTCAGAGAAGGGAGGGTCTGGTACTTGAAGTAAAGGCTGAGGGCTACCATTTTGTCACAACATCCTCTTGTAATGACAAGAATGTTGGCCAAGCCACTGAGCGTGCAGAAGGGGACGGGGTTTGTGTTCCTTAGTGTAGCAGATTAAAAGCTTCACAATTTATGAGCTGGGACTGTCTCTAAAATGCTCATCTTCCACCTTGCTAAATCCTGGGTGCCGTCCTGGAATGTAAGGGGCTGCACAGAAAACACGCACCAGTTAAGCTCTTGTGTCAGAGAGTTGCCCCTCACGTGTTTGCTGTCTGATGATTCTCCTTCGTTTGCTTAAAAGAAGTCTTAAGCACAGTCAAACCTTGGCCCTCTGGCTACCTTCTCAGTTTCAAACACACTGATGAAATGCGTGGAATATAAGCTTCCTTAGAGTGCTGATCCCAGTACATGTTTCTATACTGTAGTAAACTTTGAGAAAGCTGTATTGCTAAGTGCCAAGGAGCCTTCCTCAGGAGGTGGACCTAGGTGCATAGGCCACCACGGCAAAGCAGTTTTAAGGGCCACCTGCAATTAACAGAACACAAGAAAACAAAAAGGATAGCAAGAAAGGTTGAAGACAAGGACAGAAGAAAATGAATCCCATTGGTGTTCTGAGCACAGAAAGGTCTTTTGATTAGAAGTGTTAAAAAATTATATTTCTATGGCATTTGCAACTTCAGTCCTCAATGTGTGTGGTATAGTTATGGAAACAGCAATGAAAAGGATGGAAAAAATTCTTTCAGAATGAAGTTGTGACTTATGCATCAGTGGTAGCTCCGGTCATGAATACAATTTTTTCCCTTGATTCTGGTCTCAAACTGAATTAAACAAGAATGGAATCAAATTTGCTTTGAGACCAGAATTGTGGGAAGAATTAAGGTGGTGAACCAAGGTCCCACTGTATTCTCTAAGCGTTTTAGTCTGTCATGTACCTATTCAGTAAAAAAAAAAACAAAAATTATCTCAATCTTGATGCTTAATTAGGTATTCATAAAAATAAAAAATAAAAATGTCCTGCCTTAAATAAACTAGTGAAAAGATGCAAAAGTAGTTTCATGTTTACGTTTATATGTATAAGGGTGTGTATACAAACATATTGCCTGTGTGGTATATCAGATGACAATAAATAAAAGGAATAAAAAGAAAGTTGGATAAATTCATCAATAATGCCATAGTTCAA
Organism: Dinomys branickii; assembly: GCA_004027595.1. Classification (NCBI taxonomy): domain Eukaryota; kingdom Metazoa; phylum Chordata; class Mammalia; order Rodentia; family Dinomyidae; genus Dinomys; species Dinomys branickii. The sequence continues at coordinate 12,997 of PVLD010002719.1, read as the reverse complement.
ATCCACACATAGTGTTATTTGACAATGTGAACTTCGGGCAGATTTGTAAGATGGTGGGAGCTTACCATTCGATACATAGGAGGACATACCAAGGCAGAGAAAATAGGTATAAAGGACTTCGGGAAACGAAAGTAAAAACTGCACCGAGTGGAAAATTAGATAGCAGAGTAGGGGAAAAGGGTAGACCAGAAGGCAGGGAAGGGAGTTTCCTTAATGTAAGACCCTTTGTTCCATGGTGTGGACTCTGTTTTCTGTTCCGAGTGAGACAGGAAGTAGTTGGATGATTTTAAAGAGAGGACTGGTGTGACTGTGATCATACAGAAAGACATTTTTAAAGGTTCCTTCCACAGTGTGCAAAAACACTGAAAACGCCTTGCGGAAGTTGTCCTAATGGTGGTGACCTCGCCCACCAGGGGGAGCACTGAGAGGTACAAGCTGTAGACTCAGATGACTCCCAGGGTCTCCTTGAAATGTTTGTAAACATTCAGAGTTTACCAACTGTTTGTAACTACTTCAGACTTTGTCCTTTTTTAAGGTGAACAAAACATTTAATCTTCCTTGTGAACACACAAATCAATGTTAAGTATTAAACCAGTCATCTACAACAAGATGGCCTACTCTGAATTTCAGAAATCTTCCAGAATATTAAAACAGTGAGTTACACCACATAACTGCATAATTCACACCTTCCTGCATGCAACATACACAAAGAACCTTTAGTAAAAGCAAAAAGTAAAAGATATTTTTAAACAAAGGTCTAAGAAAAGCTAGAGTACCACCAACATTACTATTTTGATGACAAATAAGGAGAATATTTTAAAGGAAGAATGGGTGCTTATCCTACAAATGAGCAACTACTTTAGAAAAACTTCTGAAGTGAGGATTTTTTACAGTAAATATCTGCACCGAGAAAACTGAACAAACAGGGTCTCCTATGCTTAGATCATGGGCAAACCATTCCAATAAACTGACCTAATTTATCACTTTCCAGCAAATGTCTGGTAGGTACACAAACATGAAAAGGTTCTGACAGTCCCAGTCCTTTGTGGGAAGACTGAGCTACATGTGTTCTACTCTGAAAATATGCTGCTTGATAATGCTACAGTCAACCAAGGAGGATGAGGTCACCCACAAAGATTACTTAAGCACAACTCATCTAGAAAACAGCATATTCCTATTCTAGAACAGAGACCTGTTCACTTATCTGGAAGCACCACATTTTGGGTATGTCAGCATCAGCTGGTAGACACACAAAGACACTCACAAAGATACACACAGATGACAAGGACAAGGTTTCTGAGCAAAGAAGCAAATAACTAATTGCAGTACAACGTGAGAAGCAATATGGACCTGGCACCCAGTTTAAAAGCTGAAGTAAAATTATGAAGACCTCCTGTCCACAATTCTTCCCTCACCTCTTTCTCACTCGTTAGCATAATCATTACTCAAATTGCAGTATACTACATTTGTTGAACAATTACATAGCTTTAAAATACACATATGACTATTTTGTCCACTTAAAATTACATATGAAATCATGATGTAGGTATATTTCCTCTTTTTGTTAGGAGTTCTTTTTTTAAATAGAGTACAGACTTATGTAAAAGCATGGCACGCGTTGAAAGTATTGTCCAAAATGCAGCACATAACAGGAGATAGTGGGGAAATGGAGGGTAGCAGTAGGGAAAGTAAAAAGATTAAGATGTTGTTATGGTTTGTCTGGATGTCCCCCCAAAGCCGCATGCAGTCATGGGACAAGTTTCTAGAGTTTATGGCTGAGTCATGGTCCAGTGTTGGGACTATGGGTGTGAGTGCTATACCCGCTCTGGGGCAGGTAGTTTGCATACAATATAAAGGAAGGAAAGAGTCTGCTTGCCGCAGGTCCTTCCCTTGTCTTCTTGTTGTTTTGCTGTTTTTGACTACCACAAACAGTTGCCCTCTGCCATGTGCCACTCTGCCTTTGAGCCAGGCAAGTATGGACTGAAACCCCAACAAACCGTGAGCTAAATAAACCTTTCCTTCCTTAATTTTGGGCACTGGATATTTTGACTCAGCAACGAGAGAAAAGTACTAAGACAAATGTGTTATCCACATGTACCACTTCCTGCCAATGAAAGTAATTGTTGTGTACTAGAAGCATGTGCTAATAAATTTCTTAAAGTTTTTAAATATGTTACGGAGGAACAATGAAATACTATCCAGCCAGAAATAGGAAGAAAGTTCTGCTATTTGTGCCAGTATGGATTAGGAAGAGATCATTTAGAGAAATGAAAGCAGACTCCAAGAGACAAATACTACATAATCTCATGTGGGAAGAAAGTGAGAAATCATAGAAGTAGGGGGCAGAATAAGGTTACCACCGGGGCGGTGGTCAAGAGACACAAAGTTTATTTTAGATAAGAGGTGTAAGTTCAAGAGATTTATTTTACATCATGGTGACCACAGATAGCAATATATCGCACACTTGAAAATTGTTAAGAGAATGGGTTTTATGGGTTTTCATATAACTAACACTTGTGTTGGTTGACTTGATTTGTCCATTCTATGGTATATGCATATCTGAAAACATCATATTATATATCACAAAAGTGTATTTTTTATTAGCCAGAAATAGAATAAAATGTTGTCAGGCTGGGGATATAGCCCAGTGGCACAGTGCCTGCCTGGCAAGCTTGACATCCTGAACTCAATTTCCAGTACCACAAGTAAATAAATAAATAAATAAATAAAAATGTTGTCTACTACTCAGTTACTCCATTTACATGATTTTTCTTTCTATCATTTGGTCAAATTGACATTGAGACCCGTTGTGTGTACTGATACCCTACCTTCTTTTGGTATAAGACTCTCACTGTGATTATTCTAAAATAATTCTATAAACTATGTGTTCTGTAGCAAACTGTTCCCCCTTGCAAAACCCCAAACTACAACAGATGTGTAACTTTTCATTACTTCTGTATCTTTTTCTGTAAAACAGATACTGTTAATACTCAACTCATTTGGTGGTCATTAATATTAATAAAGATATTATAGAGAGCATTAAAAAGCATCTAAAGAATGTGCAGCATATGGATGCTACCGATAAATGTTAGCTGTTGTTATTTTTTAATCCCTGAACCAAATCTGAAAGTAGGTGGTAATATTCCCTACTGAGCATATAGAGATCTGCAAAATGTGAATATTAGCCAGAAGCTGAACTTGAACTCAGTAGATTTAGAACACTGAACTATGCTGTCCACATTGTCATTGATTTGTCTTAAGTTACTTTTTCCTTCCTTTTTTTCATTTTCTTATTTTAAAGATTAAAAAGTTGAAGATAAAATCCAAACAACAACAAAACTGATACATGACCTCAAAACAAAATGATAGGAATTACCAACAATTGCTGCATTACGTACTGTTATCTTCACCGAGGCTCCTCTGTCCACCAGACGTAAGAATGTAGGATTGATCAAACAATCAAAGACAGTAACAAGTAATAAAAACACCGGAAATGATGCAGAGCTTCACCATACCAGATGATAGGAGTTCAACAATGGTTCTTATACTGCATATGGCTATTTTCAGATCAGTCGTTCTGATTACCAGATTCAAGCAGGCAAAATTGGTCAAGAAAAAAGAAAATGTTAAGCATCGACCGACCATTCCTTTCCATAAACCACAGACATCAGCAATATACCTATCCCATCCACCCTTGGATATACATATAAATTTTGTCCTTTTTTGGTAGGAACAAGTAGATGGAGTATGCAGGATTTTTATTTCTTATCCAGAGAATCAGTCCTCTTTACTATTATTTTTAGTCCAACCATTATATGTGTCTCATTCTTCAATATATATTTTTTTCATTTTTGAGGAAGTCAATTCATGTTTGTAGCTTTTTAAAAACCTAATGATTATGGGGCCAGGCATATAGTTCAGTAGCACAAAGTGCAAGATCCTGAGTTCGATTACTGGTACCAAAAAAAAAAAATGATTATGAAGTTCTAGGTGAGAGTCTAGACAGGCAGAACTAGTCAGATTCCACCCCTGTCCTTACCAGAACAAGGAGAGCACTGTCAGTGCTTCCTAGTGTACAGTAGCTGCCTCAGAGAAGGCAGCGCGGGCTGCACACTGATAGAAAATTAGGCTTTGTGAAAATCCATTGGAAAATAGAAATACAGAATGTGTTCATTACTTCACTTCATAATCGAACTGAAAACATAGCTGAAAAAAAAATTGACTGTAGAATCCAAAAGTGAGTCAGGTGTTGCATCTCGCCATGAATACGAAAGAAGACAGTTCAGTCTGAATGCCACTCTTGCTCACCCAACACGGAGTGCTTGTCTTAGTGTGTTAAAACACTCCTCACTGTGCTTGTTTTTATGCTTTGATTGTATACAGCAACATAACCATGGCCCTAAAGAAAGTGATACCAGCTGAAAACCACAACAGAGTTAAAGAAAGAACTTGTTGTGAAATCTGTTAAAGTTCTGGAAACTGAATTTATAACTGCAATTTTTGGACTTAAGGACTAATTATTTGGCTTTCCATTATTTTTGATGGAAAAAATATGTTCTGCTCTTGAACTTTTTGGTGTTTAAACATGAATTTGGAACAAATTGAGTTTGATGACCAAAGTATCATTGTAATTGTACCAATGATTCACAGGAAGCACAACTGAGTAGACAGAGATTTCAGATGAATAGATACAGGGAATAGTTTAATATTTTTACTAATGTGTAAAAAGACAGGTATCTTTCCATATAGTCATAATTTTGTTATGGTTGGTGTTACTTTAGGGGATTGCTCGTAATTTTGTGTGCAAAGTTTTACTTCAAAAATCTCATATTTGGCAGTAAAACACATGGTGGTTACTTCATTGCTGCAGTGTTCAGGTGAAAGGGCGTCTTAAGGTCAACTTGTGTGTAGGCAGTCCTTGGCTATGTCTGTAGACATTTCTTGTAGTCACAGTCATGGGTGCTTGCTACAGGAATCTAGTGACTAAAGATAAATCGACTTGGAGTATACAGGAAACTCTTTACAGAGAGTCACTTTCCATGTCAAAATAATAATAATGCCCAGGGTGAGGAAATTTGTCCTGTACTGATGGCAGTTTGGAGTCCAATATCACCCTCATCTTTGATCTCAAACATGTTTATCATGGAATATTCTGAAATCTCAAGCCCCCAGGCCCAGCTTGATCACAATGCACACAGCATTAAAAATAAGTTGTTTTGGATGCTTAGTGTTCAAATGCTGCTCACAGACAATCATAATACTAAACAAGGCATTTCTTCGCAGCTACAATGAGAACACAGCTATGGACACATTGTTCATAATGTCTCTCTGGCATTAAAGCATGAAATGAAAAACGCTCACCTAGTTAATTATTTCACTACAGACTCAACATTTAAAATACAATTTTAGAAGCAATTAATGCAGAGTGGGTGAGTGTTTGGGCAGAACAGTGATAAAGACAATGTCAACATCCTTTGCATAGAAATCTGACCACTCTCAGGGTGGGTAGGTACTTCTACCGCCCAAACATCCAATGTTCTTCATCTCTCTCATTTTTGCTGGCAGCAGTATTACAAAGAATGAGCACTGGTAAGACAAACGTAAATCGACCTTATTTTCCCTGACCCACCTAAATGATATTGATTTCTCTTGTATTTCTAAAGTAATATTTTCATGACTTCTTATAAAACAGCCTACCGCCTAGATTCTAACCTGTGTGTCTATATCACATACCTCTCTGAAATATGTCTCATTTATCCCTTACCATTTTCCACTGCATCATCGCATTTGATCTGTTCTCCTTCTAGCACATTTTTCTTCATTTGATCAGCCATCGTATGTACAAATGTAAAGCTGTTTGCACGTTGGGTACATATTTTAAAGTCACAAATTTGCCCCTTTGGCCAAGAGAATAAAATGCTCAGTGGCACACTCATAGCTATGTGTGTCCTGGCAAGAGCCTCACTATCCAGCCTTATTCTCATATTTTTTTCCTATCTCCTCTGTATTTTAACTAGACCTAAGAGTTATGATGAATGGAAAGGTTATCATTTTTCATATGCATGTTATTTCCTTTTATTTGAGAATTTCCTACATACCTCCTTCAGTTAATTCATTTCTCAAGGCTCAATTCAAATACCATGTCTCCAAATGTGTCTACCCAGTTGTACAATCTGGCCATATGCTAATCTCCTTTGTTTTACAAGTTGTGAGCCACTTTGTGGCTCATAATCAGTCTTTGCTTTTCTATGTTTTGATTTACTCTATTTTTGTTTTAGGAAAACCATAAACACTGCTAAGAAGTTTATTTAATTTTTGTCAGTTACTAGTTTTCATAAAGGTGTGTACTTTGGGGGAAAAAATCCAAATGCCACCCTATTTGTCTTTATGACATTGCTGTAGATCACGGAGGAGTGCACAGGAAGAAGATTTAAGGATGCTCGTCATAAGCCAGACTCTACTCACTAGGTAACTGGTCCTTCACTCTTATAGTGGGTACTGTAAGACGGCAATTGTGTCTGTCCCGTGTCAGTGTCCAATTTCAATTAGTGAAGCAAGCTTTCTTTACCCTTTTTCTCTCCTTTCTAGCATATATTGTACAATAACACAGATGTCTTAACAGACTAAATTTGATAAATCTGCAGCTAGCTGTAGAGGATAGTATAAATTATTTCAAATGCGAGGTGATTATTTACATGCCATGAGTGCTTTAGAAAACAGTAAGGTTAAGTGAATATTTATAGAAAAAGCATAAACAGCAGCTGGGGATATAGATCAGTGTGCACAGCATCTGCCTGGCAAGTGCAAGGTCCTGAGTTCAATTCCAGGAACAAAAGGAAAAAAGAAAAAAAAAAAAGAAAAAGCATAAGCATAAGCATTTTAGCTATTTAATAGGACTGTAATAGTAGCTACAAGTGCCATAAAATAAACCATCCCCATTGAATAAACGTTTTAGCAACATACATTATAAATTTTAAATGACTGGCATAAAATATGCATAAAACATAGTACTTATTACTAGTTTTACACTGTTTCCTTTCTACAAAGCCATTAATATCGGGATGCCCTCAGTTATACAGTAGTAGGCATTAGAGAGAACCATCCATTAAGCCATTCTAAATTTAACTAAAATAGAACAAATTGCATAATGATAGAAGCTCCATGACAAAGAAAAACTTGAGGTGAAAAAAATCTGTAAAATGAACAGTGGCCGCAGGAGCTGCTCCGTGGTAAAGTATTTGCTTAAGGTGTGCAGTCACAAGTAAAAAGGCATTGGGACTGCAAGGTAATGTAGGGAACTTTCTGTGACCCCTTATCCTCCATGCCCTGTTTATCATTCCATCATGTCCTGAGTATGTATGGCCCGTAAGCACTTCTACACTTTTCCCCCTTTCTCTCCCCTACTCTAAACATGTCCCTCCACCCACCCACCTTGTTCCAGAGGAAGGTTTCTGGGAATTACAGCTAAACAGACTAATGTTTCGAAGTCCAGCTTCCCTAAAAATTGGCCAAATCTGTATTAAGAAAACCTCAGTGAACCTCAGTCCCCTTGGCTAGAAAATGGGATTTAACATTGTGCCGTGGGACTGCTTCAAACATTAAATAGGATGCGCTAAATATCCTTATCATAGGCATTGTGCAATAAATGTTATCACTCTTTTGGTCATTTTTGGCTTTTTGTAGTCCAAATCAAGTCTCTAAGCAAACTAATATTTTCAAACCGAGCACAACTGGGCAGTTGATACCTTCACAACTTATAACTCCAGCCTTCTCCTTTTATATACAAGATATAAGTATTTTTTTTTTAGGCAATATGATTAACAACTGCTCTGTAGAACTACACTGTCTAATATATTAGCTATTTGGTCAACGTGGTAATTGAGCACAAGTATAAAATATGGCTTGTCCAAATTAAGATGTGCTGACAGTTCAAAATACACGCCAGATTTCAAAGACAGCATAAAAAATACAAATTATTTCATTTTTCTATGGACCACATGATGAAATAACACTTTGATATACTGAACTACCTGAACTATATTATCAAAATTAACCTCACTGTTTCATTAACTGTTTAAACTGTACTTCGTAGAAGATTAAACATTACACATGTATTTGCACTGAAGTTTCTTTAGGCAACCCTAACGCGCTCTGATAAAACGATACTGCCTGAAGGGTAGACTATGAGGTGTAATGTACTCGGTCAGGAGGACCTAGAAGCTTACCTGCCTCAAACCCATTTACTCTGAGCAATTTCATTTCTGCAGAAAGCAGCCTGGAAGGTGATTATAGTGAGAGCCACGTCAGACAAGGAGGCAGTGTGGCTTACAATGGTGGGCGCAAAGGCACACACGTAAGGTGAGTTTATCCTGAGGTGGGTGAAGCTCAGTGCCTAAAGCATGGGAACCGGGGTTCAGGCAGACACTGCAGTCTCAGAAATCCCATGCAGCTGAGTAAAAGACTCAGAAAAAAGTCAATATCCAGAAGGGAAGAGAATGTCCCCAAAACAGTGGTGGAAATCTCTGTGTGGAAATCCATGCCATCTCTTCATTTGGTTCACTGTATCCTTTCACAGACAATTTGGAATATCCCAGAGACAATCTTAAATGTGCAAGTATTAACTTTCCATATAATACACTAATAATTAGTAGATTGGTAATTTAATGCTAAGACATACTAAAGATAAAATAACAATAGCTAAATAGTAATAAGCACCAGCATTTATCAAGTTTGTTACAAACCAGGCATTCTGCTTAAGCTCTTAAAATGTATATCATTTATTCCCCCTCACTATCCTTCTTATGTAGGTAATATCTAGTATTTTACAGTGAATCCATATGAGATTTAGCAAGGTTACATGATTCACATAAGATCCCTCAGGTAGTAAGAAGTGTTTTGCAGTAAAGAAGGAGTTGAAAAAATAGAGTATGATTTAAATTCACAATTCGGTTCCAAAGCTCAATACTTTAGTACAATATACTACAGTAAAGAAACATAGACCAAGATATCTTGGTAATGCATAAAAAATTCTAATTCTAGCTAACTCAATACTCTTAGGATGCCTCTTCAACTTATCTTTTAAAGAATACTATATACTCAAAATTAAAGACTGGAACAAAACCCTGTTATATGATCTCAATTAAATTGTTATCTTCTACCAAAATTAGTGTGACAATATTCTAACCTCCACAGTGACAATATGAAGAGAAGAGACTTTCTGGGTGTGAGTAGGCCATGAAGGCAAGGTCTTCCTAAATAGGATTAACACCTTCAGAACAGAGATTGAAGGGAGCCTCTTTGTATTTCCACTAGGGGTTGGCAGGTATTGAACATCTTCCAGAAAAAGGGCTCTAAACAGACACTGGCTATCCTGGGTCCTTTATCTTAAACTTCTCAGCCTCTTGAACTGTGAAGGAAAATAAAAATCTGTTATTTATAATCTACTTGGGTTAGGCCATTTGTTATAGCTACTCAAATGTAGAATGTTTCCTCAAAGAAAATAGCCCTCTCCTCCTCTCTTCTGTGTCCCAGCCAGGGGGTGACTAACCCCACTCTACCACATTCTCCCACAGTGATGTGCCACCCGGGACCCAAAACAGTGGGAGCAACTGATTGTGAACTGAACTCCTCAAACTGTGAGCCACAGTAAATCTCTTTATAAGTTAATTATTTCAGATAATGAAAATCTATCTGACTAATATATCAGGCTTTCCCATTTTTCAGATGCTATCGATTTGCTGAGGCCAATTTAAAAGTTGTTCTGCGGGATGTTTTATATTCTGGAATTGGCTGATTATTTCACACTGGTGTTCAACTTGCTTTACAACTACTTGTGTTTCCTGAACACTGGAAATGAAATCTAAAGAAATGATTGGATTCAGATTCACTACTTTCCTTTGGTTTGAGTAAAGATTCCATATACTCGTCCTACCTCGAATCCGGAGGTTTACAAAGTTTATCACCTCCGTTCAACTGACGTAAAAGTGAGTGAGGTGTTCCGATAGGGGTGGCCTGGTCTCTTCTTGTAGTTGCCTGAATCATCTCTACATTAACTTATTCTATCATGGGGCAGTAAGAACCCAGCCAAAAAGTGAAGTGACTTTATTATAGGAAATGAGAAGGGAGCTGGGAAGGCCAAATTCCGGACAAATGGGGGTAAGAGCAAAACCCGTCAGTGTGGAGCACTTCAGAGATATCACGTCATCCATGCACCGATAGTCAAGGACGTTGCATAGAATGGAGGCTTAGTCAGACAGTAGGGTAGTCTCTGGGAAAACAAGCATTTCCGGGTAGTTACCCAATGCCTTATGGTGAGCCTGCACCCATTGTTGACTGCTGGCCAACAGAAAGATAAGCTGTGCACAAATCAAGGTAAACTGGGACGTGTGAAGCCTGCCGGGCAGCTTGCGTGTGCCTGTAACTACATCTAAACACAATGAGCCTCTGAAATCATTTTGGATTCATATTGCATTCTCAACTTTGGGCAGATCACTCTTTTATTCAACTCAAAACTAGGCTCACATTTCTAAAATGGGGGGGCTGGGGGTATAGCTCAGTGGCATAAGCGCTTGCCTGGCAAGTGCAAGGTCCTGAGTTCGATCCCCGGTACCAGAAAAAAAAAAACAAAACTAAAAACGTTTCTAAAATGGGAAGGGAATTCTAATAAATGCAATTCTTAGCCTCAGCCATGCTGGCAAACATGGCCCAGAATACCACCAATTCATAGTATTTAATTAAGAGTTATAAAACTGTGACCTTCTAATTTTATAATTCCACATTCTAAGAATGTATTTACTTGTGCACTTAGTACTCCTGTTACAGAAAACAGACCAAACATGAGAAGAACATCACTGAAGAGATTTAGGAGGCAGTTTATTACCACTGGTGGACTTCTAACTGGATTGTCTCCCACAGAGCCAGATCCCCACCCGGCAGAGTTTCTGGGTTTTTAAAGGGAAAGTGAGTGGGGAGGTATACAGGCAGATTTGGCACACATAATTGGAGAACTGAGTGACATCGCGGGTTGCTGATGGAGTTTGAGCATCTCAAGTTACATCTCAAGTTATATTGTAATGTTATCAGTTATACAAGGCATGAGTTATACAAAGGGAGAAACATCCTGTTACATTTTAAGTTACATTGCAAGGTCATCAGTTATACAAAGGCAGTAGAGATAGTGCTTACACAAAGGAAGAAATGTTCTGTTATCGGGCCTGCCAGACACGTCCGCATGGTCTTGGTGGGCATCTTGGGCAGGCTTGTATTTAAAATTTTAATTTACTCCTTCACTCCTAAATCCTTTTTCTTAATAAAAGAACTTTTGCCATTCTTTAGATCTAGTTGCTACCTCTAAATATATATATATGAGAGGGGGCGGGGAGAGAGAGTAGACTATATGTCAGAGAAATAGAATGAATATGAATATGAATTACAATTAACCATGAAGTGTTTAGGGCAATGAGTGATATTCTTAGAAACATTTAATGGTATCTGGTGCCTGAGGGTTTGTTCCTCTTACTCATTTTTATCTCATTTTTTTTCAGGAGGAGGTTTGCAACTTTGAGTTCCTAGATTTTCTTATTTTTCCTTATAAAATCCACGATCATCATCGTTACAATGTGCAGATCTTCCCGCACCTGTCCAGCACTTCCCCTTTGTCATTTTGTACTTAACTTTCAATTTGTGCTTTCTCTTGGTTGTTCTCCAATTTGTGTTTTCGAATTCCTACCCCGCATGTGGTTTTCTCCTGCAGGGTGGTCCTTTGTCAGCTCACGGTCCAATTACTTTTTATTTGCTTTTGTGTTTGACATCGCCGTTACACAGCTCCTGGTGTCCTGCGATTCGTGTTGCTGGAGGGAGATGTGATCAAAGCTATCCAAATCTTGAGATTCTTGAGATTAAAGTAGTTTATCTACTTATATTATTCATGTTTTCCTTTCAATATTTTCAATATTTTATTTTGTTTCATGAGGAATTTTATAAAACAAAAACTACACTGCCTTATCTTCCTTCTGTAGGAGTTTCATTTATAATCTTTAGACACCTTTAGCCCTTTAGAAATTAAAAATTAGACTTACCAGGAGTCCATTTCCTTGAAGCTTCCTCTGAGATAATCAGCCTTGATTATCTATGTCTGGTCCCTTGAAAAAGAAAGTTCATGGTTTCATGCAGAAGACACATCTTTAGAAACCTACCCCAAAGAATTATTGTGTCCTTGATGGGTCTTTTTTCAAGTTTAGACGTCCTGTCATCTCCTTTGAATGTTCTTTGTATTTCCCCAAATATCTGTACTTCCACATTGGGAACCCTGTGGTGATAACACTGATATGAAGTTGATTTACTTTTATCAAAACCTAGAATTTCCACTGAAAAAAATGGAAATATATTAACAAAAGTATATATGGAAATACATTAATGAGAGTGTATATGCATCCATGTGCATATAGGTGTTGGGGACAAAGACAGACAGACAGAAGAGGAGAGTATGTGTGCGTCTGTAATTTCTGTAGGGATCAATCTTTCAGTTTGTCTCATTTGAACTAGGAAGTAAATTAAAGATCCCTTCAGTGTTATTGCTCATTATTAATGATAATGGTAATCATCAATCAACATTTTTAATCAGAATTTTACAAACTATGATCAATGCAAAATTTAGTCTTGGAGTTAATATCCTAGCTGGGAGGGTACCTGCATTCTATCTACTATCATGAATATTAGGTATAGTAAAATCCTACATAGGGCAAGAGGTTTACAAAATTCAAGGATTTAGAAATCACGAAATTGAATTTATTTATTTTTATTTTTTTTTCTTTTTTTTTTTTATTTTAGAAACATAAAAGTACAAAAACATATTGACAAACAGACACCCATTATCATAGAAAATAGTACAATCACAACTAATCTATAGACAAGGTGATATGGTCTCAACAGTAGTTGTTGCTTTATCCATTGATATCTTCGAATTGTAGATGTATGGACCCATATACAGACATGCAAA